>JAQFVV010000418.1:193606-258606 GCA_028023455.1 Epiperipatus broadwayi | reverse complement strand
TTTAAAGCGTGTAAAAGAAAAGTTTTTTTTTACAGTTATTTTTTTCCGAATTAATTAGCCAAATGTACCTCTTATTGTTCAAAAAACAGATCTAACTACTTGATGTCAATCTCATTTTTTAATTAAATGGAAAGATGAATTGTAAATATACATATTTTGGAGGAAATAGTTTTAAACTAATGAATGTGGAATGTCCATTAGTTATTATTTTTTTTTACACTTCTTTTGTTTAGTTAAAGTAAATGAAAAGAGGGCAATTAAAAAGTTACAAGAATTAATATAAAATAAGATAAGTAAAATTCGAGATTGCTAAATGTTTTTTTTTCTTTTGTTTGCATTTTTGTAAAAAATATATTTTTAGAAAACATACAAATACCAGAGATAATGAGAAAAAAACTTGGATTATTAATTATAAAAAAATAGATAGTATTTGTTGAGCTGATGGGGATGATGACAATGTATTATAGAATACATCAAAGAAGATAAATAAAAAAAATAAAAAATAAATTGGTGGCAAAGCAGAAAAGGTCAGGAATAAACTTTGACTACTTCCTTCGTGGCTGGACATATTATGTGTTGAAAATAAAACATAAAGAAAACCCCATGGATCGCATGGGGTAAAGTTATCATTGTGCTGAGGTCTATGTTCAGACTCCAGCTCTCTCTATCATCTATGCCATGTAAACCATTGAAATATATATATATATATATATATATATATATATATATATATATATATATATATATATATATATATATATATATATATATATATATATATATATATATATATATATATATATATATATATATATATATATATATATATACCACCTTTAACACCACCTCTTGCCCTTTGGAACCACAACTATTTGGATCTAGTGCAAATCATCCACCATTCCTGAATGTATTCAAAGTAAAGAAGAAAAAGGAACAGCAAAATAAATATGCCACTTTCAGATTGACTAAATGGTTGGAATACTAAACAGAGAAGGCAGATGCCAAGTTTTGCCTAAGCTAATCTCGGGATTAAATCTTAACTGCACTCAAAAACATACATGCGGGTTCTTTAATACCGGTAAATAATCATGTATTATATCATTCCAAATTCTTAAATATAATCAAAATCAAACTGTGCCATAATCTTAGGGTGTGCATGTATTTTTTTTTTTTTCTCTTTTAATTGTAATTCATTAAAATATTTATTGTATACATGATTATGCCATTTCATTTTTATCTTAGAATAAAATATTAATGAAACTTAAGTTAAACTGTTATTTTGTCTCAATACACATTGTCTAATTTCTTATGTATTTTAAAATCAGATAC
Source organism: Epiperipatus broadwayi (assembly GCA_028023455.1). Taxonomy (NCBI): domain Eukaryota; kingdom Metazoa; phylum Onychophora; class Udeonychophora; order Euonychophora; family Peripatidae; genus Epiperipatus; species Epiperipatus broadwayi. Next base: position 257,277 of record JAQFVV010000418.1, on the reverse strand, counting down.
ATGTGCATGCTGGTGTGCCTCCAATAATAGATTAATGGCAAACAGATTAGGGTGAAAAGTTCATGGAAGTATTTTAAATGATTTATTTTAGATTTTAGTGGGAATTAAATAAAAATTTATAATAAAAACATAAATTTTAAAAGTTAGTTCACTCTTCATTTCTTCTTTGTCCCAATGCACTACCACACCATGAGTATTAAGATGGGCATCGGGTTAAAATGCTGAATAAGACAATTATTTAATAGATCCTATGATTCTTGTTAACTATCAAGATTAGCCCTTGGCAATGGACAACAAAGAAAATGATATGGTCCATAAATATGGAGATCTACTTAGAAATAAAGTTAAAGCTGAAAAGATTTGAATTATTGCAATTCCTTTATATATGTCTGTTTTGCAGTCAACTCCTTCTCTAACCTTTTTTAAATGACACATAATTTGTGAAAACTTCATCAGAGGAGTGAATGACTCAAAATTATCAGAATATTTTGTATGGAAGAGACGCCAATATGGTACATGTCACCACTAAATTCATCATCTAGAAGAAAGTATAATCATAAAATTTAGTTTAGATAATGACAAGTGTTTGATATCAGACAGGAATAAAAAAAAAGTTACAAATGAATATGAAAATGGGAAAACGTTACAATAAAAATGTTTATATTGTTATAGAAAATAAGTAAAAAATTGTGTGTTTTAATATATAAATATAAAAAAGCAAACTGTTGATTTTAAAATATACTTCTGAAATTTAACACACATTAAGAATAAATATTTCTTTAAATAAATATGGCCTCTATTGCAATTTTTTTAACTGTGACTTTAGAAAAATAATTATTCAATAATGAATAAATTACAGACATTAGTATTTACTTGTTTAAGTAGGTTTATTTAAAACTTTTTTGTCAATAATTTCAATATACAAATTTTGCTGTCTATATAAATTAATTTGACCATAAATAAATGTGAAATTCCACCTTTATTGTTAAAAGGAGATTGCCTTGACAACTGTTTGAGATTGTCGATTGTTATCAACATTGGGATTGTCTAAGTGTTATCTGGTTTCTAATGGTTAAATATAAAATATAGAGTATTACACTTTTTAAAATATTAATTTTAAATGATATTATAATTCTCAAATCTTATAGTAAACATTTTAAATGTTTTAAATCTTTAATATTAAAACTGGAATAAAATTAACAAGTTTATATTTCCTTAAAAAAACTATTATGCATTTCAAATGCAGGCTTCCTAATTAACCTTATATATATATATATATATATATATATATATATATATATATATATATATATATATATATATATATATCTTGTATTTTTGATTTTATCACTTTCCATTATACTATTTCAAAATACTGAAAGCCAAAAATTAATTCATAGCACTCCCGAAATATAGTTATTATTAATTTTTTAAAGTTAAATGTTATCCGGTCTTAATATTTATTAATAATCTATATTTGTTACATATTATATATCTTTTTAAACAACAAATATATGTAAGAAATAATTATTGTGATTTATTCATTGATATATATATATATATATATATATATATATATATATATATATATATATATATATATATATATATATATATATATATATATATATATATATATATATATATATATATGTAATGGAAGCATATATGTAGCAGCCCCACGATTGGACTAGCCAAATGTAATGGAACCTATAATTCAGAACCTCACTTGGATGCTCCAAATGTAATGGAACTTAAGGTAGCCCATGTTTGGGTAAGCCAAATGTAATGGATCGTACTCGCTACATTCCATTTAAATTGAAGAAAGACAAAATTATCCCGGTTATATAAATAATGTAATGGAAACTATATGGTAGCTCATAATTAGGCAAGTTAAATATAATGGAATGTATATGAGTTATTCCTTTTATATTAAAGAATGAAGAAAAATAAACTTGTTCCAATTATATTTTAATAAATTGTTTAAATTGCCCTCCCAGCTAGCTTTATATAAAACAAATCTAAAATCATACTAATCAATGAGATCTTTAAATAATTACAAAGGCATTATTTATAAAAATAAATAGCACATCTTTATTTTATGTTATCGTTTGACTTTAAATAATATTAATGTTTCAATATTAATATAAACCATAAATATATAAAGACATATTTCTGCCTAATAGTTATAATGTAAAGATAATAATTAATATATAGTACCTCAACTTATAAATTATATTTTCAGATTTTAAAATTATTTAAATATTTATCTTAAACATCATCTGTTATACGTTTAATGTTATAATAAAGCAAGACGCTTAAATTGATCATTCACAAACGTTACATTTTACAATGAAAAATAAAATAAACAAAAAAAAATATATCAATCTCAAAAATGTATATCCACACATCACACATATATATATAAAATTATTAAATACCTTTTTAAAAGTTCACTTAGTTAATTGTCCTTTTAAGAATTAATTTAGTCCATGAGTTTTTTCATCTGTATATTTTATTATTTTATTTTTAGAATGCATTCTATTAAAAGAACGACGAAACAATTTCATTAAAGAAGATTATTAATTCTTGAATAGATGCATATTTTATTAAAATGTTAAATCCAGTACCTCAATTACAATTACTTCCGGATTAGAATTAAATTGACGATAATACATTTAAGATAGCTATGCCAGCTTTTAATTCCAGACGCGATGAAATTTATACGTTGAAATTTTAGTTGTTCCATTGAAAAATTGCTTTAGAATATATGAAAGCGATGATGATGATGCAGCCCTAGCTGCGATATATCCTTATTACCCCGTCATAATTTATATGTTTATTACAAAATATATACGTTACTCCAGTATTTTAAAAATGGTAAACTTTAAAGAAATAAAATGTAATAAAATTCTATCCTTCAGTTGTTTGTTCTATATCCCATTTTTATAATAAGCAATCCTAATAATGGCTTCGTTATTATTGTCGCGTGGTTTCATGCCAGCATATGCTATTTTAAAACTCATGTTATATATATATGTTCTCTTTTACAACAATTAACATCAAAATAAAAATAAAATATCAAGTATACATATAAAAAGTATCAAATCGAAAATTTAACATCTTTTAAAATATACATAAATAATTATTTATTGCATTTAATAATCATTATAAATAAAATAATCTTTTTTTATAATCAACAATTTATATGTCCTTATTTATTTCAATAATTAAATATTTATAATGATGTACTATCGATATATATAAATAAAATAATAACTTCAAATAATAACTATATTTAATAAACATAAAAGAAAAATTTAAATATTTCATTTGTAAACTTCAACTTAAAGAGATTTTTTTTTAATAACAAATAACAAATTTTTAAAATATAAATATCGACCTATTGATATTTACTATATATATATATATATATATATATATATATATATATATATATATATATATATATATATATATATATATATATAAACCTTAGCAATTTTTGATGATATATTTAAAACATATGAATTGAATTTTTTTTTATTCAAAAATATATTAATAACTCAGTTACAAAAGTAATAAAATAATATAAAATATGTACATTATTAATTTAACTGCAGACAAAAGTGATTTAATTACTGCTTGCATTTCTTGGGCTCTATGAGTGCTTGTTGAATGATGTGTTGTTTTTTTCTTTACTGCCACAAAAACTATAAGCATTACGACAAGCAAAATACCAGAATTTGATAGCTTAATGATGTGGGTTTCAGAAAATTTTTACTTAAAAAAAAATCGTTTGAAATTTGGATTTTTGGCGACATTTTTAATTGACCACAGTAGTTAATTTCTTTTTACTTGATAAATATTGTAATTACCATGAAGCAATAAAAGAAAAAAAAAATAGTTTACAGCCTGCAAGTAAAAATTTCTCTGGTGTTATTCACAATCAAGGCCTACAATATAGATTCAACACAATACATGTAAGTAAAATTTGTAAATTTTTTGAAAAAATATCTTTTTTATTAATTTGAATTTGTAATTATTGTGTGTTAGTATTAGTTATATATTTATCTATGCCCATATAGAAGTGATATCTATTGTAATTTTCTAAACTTCTAACTAAACTAATTCACTTATTTTTATAAAAATAATGATTTTCAAAAAGTATAATAATTTATTATTATTATAATTAGGTTTATATAATATGTTTGTGTTTACAACTAATGATTTATAAAACTAATAATGAAATGTATACAAAGATCACATAGGCAACCATATAATCAAATTCTGATTCTTGATTATGTTTTTGTTTAGTTTTGTTCATGCTTTGGAGTCACTCTGGTTTTATTATATGTTTCATAACATTATTTTCAAATCTATAGCTAACAAATGGACTATATACAAATAAATTATATCTATGTGATACAATAAATGTAACAAGATTGCATCAGTTCTGTGTATAAAGAATATAAACATCACTGATGTATGCAAAAAATATAAAATAAAGAGATGAAACTCATTTTATCAGTGATATAGACAGTAGCCTACAATTTGTAGTTTTAGATAGACAATAAGTCAATTGCTATGATGATTTCTTTTGTATCTTTTATTAGGATAAATATTTTTCTTTATAGATATCGTTGACATTTAGAAAATTTGGGGTACAAGATAAAAATGAAGAAGTCATATCCAACTTCTTTTGGAGATAGTGTAGCTGTGTATTATGTCAGGTAAGACATGTTATACATGTTTAAAAAGATAATTTTGTGAGGAATATAAAGAAATTATCACTGATGGTGTAATTTGAATTTTAGTTAAAGTTCATTTCCAAATTTTGAACAGACAATAAAATAATTATTTTGGATGTGTACATTTCTTTTTATTTTTTTTATTTTTTGTATAGTTATCATTATTTATTTTATGCTTATTATTTTCCTTAATTTTCTTGTTTCTCACAATTAAATTGTTTTTGCTATAACATAATTAAAACTGAAGTTATTGTGAAAAGTGTATCTCAGGCCAGTATTTTAAAAAATTCAATATGGCGGCTTGGTCGTTTATTTTTAATTAATAAATGCATATTGTAATTTTATTTGATGCAATAATAAATAAGTAACCAAATGCCTATATATATATATATATATATATATATATATATATATATATATATATATATATATAAACCCTGGGGGCTAACAACCAACTGGTGATCATGTTTAAATTATATTTCAACGATCAATAATTGAATAAACAAAAAAAATATGGGCAGTCTTTTTCCAAAACAATATTCCATTATAGAATCATAGCAACACTCAATTACATGATAAATCGATTATATTTATTATATCAGTGAGTGTTGTCTTGACAACAAATTACTGATTATTGGTTTATTTAAGCATTGGTGATGATGAAGTATATATATTAAGTTAAATATAAAATAAAATTAGTCATGAAATTAATAAGATTTACTATTATTTAATTTTTAATTTTTCAAAAATATTAAGTAAGATTATTAAGTATCATTGGTGACTAGGGAATTATTTGTTCATGACCATACTAATTGGGAAATATTAATTTATAGTCAGCAATTTAATACTGTTTATATATATATATATATATATATATCATATTTATATATATATATATATATATATATATATATATATAAAGTTTGATATCTGTATTCGTTTCACAATATATGTAATATACAAATCAATATATATATATATCAAAATACAGTACATTTTACATAAATTATATTCTTTTAGAAGTACTTTCAACTATATACTTTGTAGACTTCATCAACTATATAACATTGAATAATCAAAATGAGACAACCTATCATTTTTATTTTGAAATGAAAAAAATATGCAAATATTCTAGTGATAAAATTAAAAATGTACCTTTATTTGTTAATGACTTGTTGGAAAAATGATTATTATAAAAATGCTATTGCTAATATTATTAAAGGATTTAAAAGAAATCAACACTATAATAAAATAAAAAATAAAAATATCAAAATGAAATGGATTTCAATGCCATTTATATCAGATGAGCAGGTCAAGTTTATTAGGAAAATTTATAATGGTTTGTGTCATATTGCTTTTTTCTCTACAAATAACATAAATAGATTACTTAATAATTCTAAAATTCAAAACTCAAAATTTAATCAAAATTCTATTATATATAGATTGATATGTGGATGTGGTGTACAATACATTGGTGAATATACATTTGAGAAGAAAATAAAAGAGCATATGCTTTTATATAATAGAATTAAAAAAGAAAATCAATCTAGAACAGATGTAAATAAACCTTCATCATCTGTTATATTAGATCATAATAAATCTTGTCAATATGGATTTAAATTTGATCATAAAAATATGAAAATTATTCAAATTGAACGTTGTCATAATAAACGTAAAATAAAACAGGCTATGTTGATTTCAACAAATAGTCAAATGTTAATGAATCACAGTCATCAAATGTTAAGATAACAGAATTGTGGGAAATCTGAATTGAACTATGGGTATTGTTAAAAGGTTGTCTTGTTTTGATTATTCAATGTTATATAGTTGATAAAGACTACAAAGTGTATAGTCGAAAGTACTTGTAAAAGAATATAATTTATGTAAATTGTACTGTATTTTGATATATATATATATATATATATTGATTTGTAAATTATATATATAGACACACCAATTTCTACCAGGTTGCTAACAAATTATTTTTAAACCTTTATCAATTTAACTGTGCAGAGTTAAAAAAAAAGTTTTCAGAATTTTACTTTCCAAATTAATATAAAATTTGGGTAATCACTTGTAGAATCTGATCAATACTTTCTCTAAAAATTGACATATTGTAGAATTCGATAACTAAAAGAAAAAAAAATGTGAAAAAACCTACAGAGACTTTATTATCTTTTACAAAAGATTGAAAGTTCATGTTAAACTAATCCATCATAAGATAGACTTGCGATGTAAATCAAAAGATTGATTGCAACTACTAATGACCATTAAGCTTATAAGAAAAAAAGAAACAAGAAAAAAAATGTTTTAAAAATCGTTAAAACTAAAAGCTAATTCCATTTAATATACAAAAAAATAAACAAATCAAATAAAAAGTAAATATATATTTTAACATATCACATACTTCCTGTTTACTATAATAATTTTGTTAATAAATACATATAAAACTTGTAAAACTACCGATTATAATAATAATAATACAAGTATTTTTTTATTATAAACATTAGAAGTTTGAATCCCTAAAGTGAAATATCTTGAAACATTATCTGTGGATTTGATCTCATGACGTCACGACTGTGCCTCTGCATAATTCATCCGAGCTTATTGATTGTTTTAAGTATTAATCCATCTTTGTCTTTATGTTTTTATGTTATTTGTTTTTTTGTTTTTTTTGCCTGTACAATAAGTTTCTTAATATATTTAAATTTCTCTTTTTTTTCAAATACGATTTACGGTTTTGACAACATAACTGAATACTATTAAATCACTTTTATCACTCATGTTTAACTATCAGTCATGCAATGTATTTACATGCATTGCATATAAATATTGAAGGAAGATCTCTTCAACCGTCCTATAGATGATGTTATAAACTTGTAAACATTTATGTCTGTCAATATTACAAAATTTATTAAGTGCTGTAAATTTCTAATATATATATATATATATATATTGAACTGGTCCCCCCAAATATGGGTTTTTCAACTGTGTTAAATACTTTTAAAATAATTTTTGAAACTTAAACTTAACCAACTGGTCCTTTAAGCAGAGGGAAGAATATCATTGATAGCATAGCAATCAATGATATCCATGATCAGATCAGCTATACACCACATAAAACAACCACATTTCATGACTGTGACCCACCTTGACTACTGGAACAAAACCCTTTCCTTCCAAATATTTTTTTTGTTTTGAGGATCAAACTTAGGTGCCAGTAGACCAGCATTTCTATAGACAGCATGCGAAGGATGACAGGAACACAATCCAGCACTTGAAGTATCCCAAGCTAGCTTATACTCATAATCAGGGTCAAGCACATTTAACTTAACACATAACATTTATAACTTGAAATTAATGTTGGCACACTGAAAAGAGAGAGACAGAATAGTCCAAATAATATTTAAAAAAAAACATTAATATTTATTCAACCACACACAGATCTAATATAATATAACAATACAATATTTACATAAAAATATAAATTCTTAGTTTCATGTTAAATTTAATAATAGTCCTTTGTAAATTAAAGTTCATTTAAAATAAATATAAACAATCTATAGACAAATATAAAATATATTTTCTCTGGATTATCATGATTGTATGTTTTCAGCTGGTAGGCTTTTTGGTCTTCATCATTGATTTCCATTCCTTTATCTTGAAAAGAAAGTGTTTTGTGGCAGTGTTTATTTCATTTTTTTGGAAGTACTTTCCATTGATGGTTCAAGAAGGACAGCTGATTTTGGTGCTTGAAACCCAATCAAATACTTCTAAATGGTCTAACACTATTTGTTGCTAGATCTGCAATAATATTTTCCATAACAGTAATAAATGGGTCTATTTTTCTTTAGTTTTCTGAATCTCTGGAGCAATGAATAACATAATGAATCAATCACAAAATGCAGACTGGACTGCCTTAAAGACTCAATAGTGGAATGACTCAACAGACTGAAGACTGGACTGAATTACAGATTAAAGACCAGACTTGTTAGAAGAACAGACTGAATAATAATAGCAGTCATAACTTTTTACACCCTTCTTCTCTCACAGATTTAATCCCTAATCATAATTTAATTTTGATTGTAACATACGTATATTTTTTTAAATTAATCAAATTTTACATTTTGCTAATATAATTGTTTTTACATTGCATGTTATCTAATCTTTTTTTCTTAGATTAAGTATTATCACTTTCATGAAATAATTTACATGTTTTTAATTAATTCAATTATCAGCCATTAATTTTTTAAACTAATTATATTTTCGAAAGTTTTTCTTTTGCAAACTAAACTTTATTCTAACTTACCATAATTATTTCTTTTTATACATATTACTCTTTTAATCTACAAAACGAAGTATTCTTTAAAAAGGAGTTTTTTTCTAATTATTTCCCCACTTGCTTTAATAAATAGTTTTATTCTTTTTTAAAAGAAAAATATACACAATCATTTTATTGTTATTTTTACAAATCTATATTCGAAAACTACCTAAATAATTGTGACTTTCTGTTCTTGGAAATAAATTTTATCATATATTTTTTTAATATTATGAAAGATGTAGCACCAATATATGTGAGTTTTATGACATATATCTTGTTAGAAATACAAGACTGATTATTATTACAAAATATATGCATGAGGAAATTTAAATATTTTCCTTCTTAATTAAACAATTCTATACTTAAGCCTCAGAAACATTCTGACAAATATTGATGTAAATGTTTACTTTTTTTATTTGAATTATGAATTTATTTTATAAACTATTAATGTTGGAATTAAATACATGCTTTTGTTTGGAGAATATAATACAAAGCAAAAACTTGGCTAAACTGGCAGGAAAAGGATGGGAAATGATTTTTTGTTTGTTGTTGTTGTTGTTTTGAGTAAAAAGTAAGTTGAAAAGATTCTGCAGGCATTTTTTAAAAGAGATTAAATGAAAGGAGATTAGTGAAAAAATTTGAATTGGAAGAGAAATTGGATTGTATGAGTGTATCTAGTACTTTATGAATATGTCAGAATGAGTTTGTGGTAAGCAAAATGAAAGAAGTAAAAAAAAAGAATTGATATCCCATATTTAAGAAGTCATTGTGGGTGCCTGAAAATTAGAGTGATGCTTTGGCTTAGAGAGAATTATAAGTTTGATTTTCAAACTTTTTTTTTTGATCGGTAATAGAATCATTGACTTTTAGAAAATAAGGAATTATTCATTTTTTTTTTTTTTTTTCATATGTCAAAGCATTGACAATGAAGCTAACATGAGCCAGCTATTTTGGTGCATGAAAGGCAGCTATGCTAGCCACTAGGCCACTGATTCTTGACATTCATTCAGTTTTTAGTTTAAGGCAAAAAGTGAGATATTTGGCAAAAAATATCTATAATATATATAATTACACTATTTTATATGCAATAGATCCGGAGCTTTAGTTACCATATGTCACATAACTTCTCAAGCAATCACCAATAATATTCTTTACTAATAAACATATGTAAATTAAATTCTCTATACTACATAAAGATATTAAACAAAAGTATATTATGTGCAAATGATAATATTTGATCTTCATTGGTGATATGTTGCCTTGCTCTCATTCTTTTTAACAAATTTATTTCAGCTTCTTAACATTTAAATGTACATTATTAATTTTAATGAGTCCTTAACATTGTTAAGATATTATATCTGCATTTTATAATCAAATTAATTACCAGCTTATTGTATTTTTTATTCTAATGGCATTTAAAACTAATATCAACAGTTAACGTTGATTAAGTAAAAAGAAAGCCTTATTTGATTGACATCTGCATCTCATTTTGAAATAATTTTGTGAAAATTTATGACTTCTGAAACTTGTTGACCTTTTCTAATCAACTTTTTCTATCTTTGATTTTTAAAATTGATTGAGAAAGACTGACCCAGTTTTGCTTTTCAGTTTCATTGATATTGTAGGTTGTCTGTGATAAAATTGTTTGATGTTTAACTGAATATAATGTGATGTAGACTACATTGCCAGGCCTCGAGGGGGCACTCTGAAATGATTTTTTCAATTGATGAAATATTTTATTAAATACTTTTTCAGAGGTATTTATTTGTTAACTGTATTTTTATATTGGACTATTTCCATCATCTAATATGTGTGTTGTTTGAAAGTTTTAAATATTCCAAATGCATTCAACTGTTAGTAATATCACAGCAAACAGGTTAGTATATGCACCAACTGTTAGTAATATCACAGCAAACAAATGTTAATAATATCACAGCAAACAGGTTAGTATATGCACTAACTGTTAGTAATATCACAGCAAACAGGTTAGTATATGCACAACGTGAGAGGTATTTTTTCCTCTTCTTCAGGGGTTGCGGCCTGACAGTGACAGTACTAGATGGGATTCAACCTGGGTCCTTAGATTCTTGATTATTGAAATTTAAGGTATGCTCTAACCAACTGAGCCATCCTGCAAAGGCAACAGTATGTAGTAATTCTATACTTATCTATGAGGGTCCTCCTATTCTCCACTTTTTCCTCAGAGTAAAGTTATTAGTGATTTCCATACATTATGTATAGTCACACTAGGTTGGCTTATGGGATTTTTTGCCATTGTCATGTGAGCAGCTTCTTTAAATTTCTTGACCTTTTCTCTTTATCCAATATTTTTGTATTTTCCCAATTGAACGTATGTTCATTGGTCCATACATGGTCTGTACCTTAGACACATCTGTTTTCTCTCTTCTAATCATCAGTTTATGTTCTTGCAAGCGCTTTTGAATGGGACGGCTGTTTGCTGTGATATTACTAACAGTTAGTGCATATACTAACCTGTTTGCTGTGATATTATTAACATTTGTTTGCTGTGATATTACTAACAGTTGGTGCATATACTAACCTGTTTGCTGTGATATTACTAACAGTTGAATGCATTTGGAATATTTAACTAAAAATTAAACTTTTCTAAAGACATTCAACACACATATTAGATGATGGAAATAGTCCAATATAAAAATACAGCTAGAACACCATCATCACAAACCTTCAGAAAAACATTTATTTGTTAAGTTTATTTTTTTAATATTGTAATATATTTGATTGAATTAATTCGATTGGTCAATGAAAATGTACTAAAAATTCTTTTTTTATTTATTAAGAATGATTTGGTGTGTTGACATGCCTAGTTTTGTGCAATGGTAGTGTAGTTTGGAATTCAGATTGTGGTGTCATCTGTCACTTTTGTTGTTCTAACTTATCTGTCACTTTTGTTCTTCTAACTTATTTTAAATAAAGTTTTATTTAGGCTAAACAAGGTTACATTCTCTCAAAAACATACATAGATCACCATGCATTATAATTGCGTATTACATAAATCTTGTATAGTTTATATGTTTTGAAGCTGATTAATGTAGAGATAGTCCTTGTGATATAAAGTTCATAGGTGTATGGAATAGCTTCCATGTCTCCTCATAAACAAATTTTGAAGATATTAGTTTATCTCTTTGTTTTATCTTGTGCATTGATTGTAAAAAGCACAATCTTTCATAAGGGGAAGGCTGCATATACATTTTTGCATGTCACATATCAGATTGAATCCATGATGAAAATTGACATTCTAATAAGTGGAAATTGTTTTTAATGCAGTTGTGTAATGATATAATGAGGTAGTAGTCTACCATTATATTTTGATAAACAATAGATCTTATTGTTCCAAGTTCATTGCATGAATTGATATGATATTATTTCTCATCTTCTCTTCTGCAGTTTGAGCATACTAAGTCAACTTTGATGATATGCTGTTTAAAGTACAAGAACTACAATGTAGGCATAATATACATGTTTATTTTAATGATAAAGTCCAAATATTTGGGTTCTAGAGCCCAATATTTGAACAACGTTATTTTATAATTGGTTATGCCTAATTTTGTATTTTGTAAATTTTGATCTGAATTCATTAATTTCTGAGCACTCCAAATATTTATTTTGTTGGCAATGACATCTGTCATAATGTTGACATACTGATGGATGTTTTGTGATATTTTATATAGCCAACTAATTTTCTTTGGTGGTGGTGTGTCAGTCAGCTGTATTAATTTAAATATGTGATTATATCCATATTTAATTTCTAGGTTGTAAAGGAGTGTATGAGTTTTGTGTAAAGATAATGCTGGAATAGCATGCAGAGACATTCCATTAAATCTGGGAAGTTGTTGATTTCTGCTTATGCTTATGGCTACTATTTTATTCCTCCAGAATAACCTGGTGCAGAACCTATTTATTGTTTTAATAAATGAATTTGGGGTAGACATTATAGGTAGGCAGTTGGAAATTCTGGACATGATATTCAGATTCAGCAGGGCTACCTTTAGATAGGTAAACTCATGTCAGTGTTTTAGTTATTCTCTCTATAGAGTGTATGATGGTGTTCTGGAGTTCCTTTGACATTTCTGTCTGTGACATATATGGGAAAGCCCAGAAATTTCTGGGGCTCAGCATGATAGCTTGATGATATTTTTCCCAGTCAGAATACACCAGGTCGAAGATTTTCTGGTATTCATTTTGATTCCTGAAGCATTAGAGAATGAGTTAATAATATGGTATAACTGGAACAGGTATTTCTTGGAGGGAAGCATAACTAGAACATCGTCCATGTATGCTCTAGTTCTAATATACCCATTTAGACCAGGAACAAAGACATCAGGTAGTTGATCCTCAATATTTTTGATGAGAGAATTGATGTAAATTATAAAAAGAAGGGCACTGAGAGGTCAACCTTGGGAGATTGATGATGTAAGGCTGAATCCTTTGGTGATGGTCCCATTCATTGGGATATAATTTTTTTTATTGAGGAGAACATTCTCTACAATTTGTACTATTTCAGATGGTATATCAATATTTGCAAATATTCCTAGCAATACTTGAGTGTTGACAAAGTCAAATGCATCTGATATATCTAGTTGTACATATATGGGTCTAGATTGCCTATGAGATCTAATATGGTCAAGAAGTATCTTAGCCTCCCCCATAGCTGTCAGTGCAGATGATCCATTTTTTGCATATTACAATGACACTAAGTGGTTGAGATTTATTGGTTGAATTTTGTCTTTTATGACACTCTCCATTATCTTGATAAGAAGAGGGGACATAGAGATGGGACAAATGTTGGCAATATGAGTAGGATCCTGATTCTTCTTCATGAAGGATACCAGGGCAATAGGATACAGGTGTTTAATTCTTTTTTTCCATTCAGGCAGGTGGTTAATTATTTCCATCATTATGGGGAGCAAGAAATTGCTAAGGTGATCTAGAAGAAATTTTGTAATTTCATGCATTCCTCTGTGCCCGTGATCTGGAAAATATGACAGTTTTTGTTTCAGGTCTTTTTCAGTTATTCCATGCTTTGCTACTGTACAATAATCATCTATTGCACCATGTTAAAATGAAGGGCATGATTGAAGAGAATTTTTGAAATGGAGTCTGATAACCTCAAGAATGTGATTTCCAGTGATTTTTACCCAATTATGATTTAAGTAGGAGGCAATGCATTGTTCTATTTTCGCTCCCAGTGCCCATTTTCAATAGCTTCTGGTCCAGCTTGTGTTATCCTGAGAGAAAGATTTTGGATCTCATTATTGCAATATACTATGCCAGGGCCTTCTGCTTGGATTTATATTGAGATTTTAAGTAGAGTATATTTTCAATAACGTCAGGATGATTGGTCATTGATTATTCCTTTTATTTAGGTCATCCATCTCTTTCATGTGAGTTGTAGGACTTTTGATTCTTTGAGAATACTGTTGAATAACAGTTTGTAGAAATTTGATGAAAGCAAACCATGCTGTTTCTGGAGGCTGTGAAAGAATGTTTATATTTTTAAAGAGGATGTATGCCTCCAAAGGTATTGCTTCCAAAATTGTGGCTTTAGTTATCATTCTTATGGATTTATCTTGTATGATGCTCAATCCATTTTTCACATCTATCATTATCACTAGATCAAGATGGTTTGTGAATGCCACATTTTGTAATGTGGCTTCTAAGCTACAATATAATTCAGTTGTGTAGAAAAGGAGGTCAATCAGTGACTGGTGTCTTTTTATATAGTAAGAAAAAGCTCATGAAGAAAAGCCCTCTCCACTGATAAATCCACAATTTAGTAGGTATATGTACTTTGATACCATAGTTGAGTATGTTGTATTGAAGTCACCTAGGAAGATGGTTGGCCAATTGTTATTTGCTGTTATCATGTTAACTGTATTTATGATCCTGATGTATGTAGCATCATTTTGGGTCATATAAGTATAAAAAGCATTAAATGTTGATTTTCCGTGGGTAAAATTGGCTGATATTAAATGGTTGTCATTGTAAGTTATGTTAAATTATTTGGAGGTTGTTGGCTGTTTATAATAATGTCAACCCCTACAGCTGCTGTATAATTAGAAGACAGTTTTGTATATCCAAGCTTATTAAGCTCTTCCAAAATCTTGTGAATGGAGTTTGAAAGGAATGGTTTCACCAAGAAAAAGGACGAGTGGAAAGGTTATTTGGAACCAATGCTTAATGGCATGCATTCTAGAAGAGGAATTTAATCTCCTAACATTTATGCCACCAATGTTACATCTCATATTGATGATTTAGTGATAAGACACAATCATCTACCACAGACTGTTTTTGGCATGAGCAGTTATGTTTACTTATGCATGTTTGTATTGGCTCTTGTAATTCATGATCCTTGTAGAGAGGAAGGAAAAAATATATCACTTCAGAGGCTGACCCATTTTTAGAATTATATGATTCTATGTTGTTTCCTACTGTTGACTTCTTCCACTTTTTTTCTACTCTTTGGTTTTTATGGTCTGTATTGGCATGTTCATATGATTCCTTTACTTGTGATTTTCTGGGTATATATTCTGTTTTGAAATCATTATTCGAGCTGTCCTAAGAAATTCCTGATGATTTTCTTTTTTTTATTTACTAAGTTTGGAGATGAATTGTCCATTTCAGTTTCATCATCTATATGTAGTGGTTTGTTAACTCATTGTGTAATGTTTGTACTCTGATTCAGTTCTGTTGTCTGATTTTGCTTGGTAGGTAGTTTTTTTTCTTTATGTTTGTATAGGGCAATTGAGTTAGGGTGTTTTGAAGCTTGAAGATGAGGAATCTTAGTTTTCATATTCGGAGTTTTGCATTGTGGTATGCTTGGTACTATGGCATAACCTGTTCCAGCTTCAGTATTATTAGGGTTAGCTGTTTTAGCTGTGTTATGGAAAATATTTGAATTGTAGTAGGTATTTTTATTCTGTTGCTTTGGATTGGTTGCAGCAGATTGAGGTGGGTTTAGGTAGTATTTCTTAGTTGTTTTTGGACCACTCTGTATTTATCTACTCTTTCATTCATACCTTGGGATATGGCTGTTTGTGTTGTTGTTTAACTGCTCTGCCTTTCAGCTTCTGTGACCTGGTTAGCATGTTGTTACTGCATTTATGGAATCGGTTCTATTTATTGCCACATAGAAAATAGATCCTTGCTACACAGTCTTTGATGAGGTGTGTGCATTCATCACAATAGAAGCACTGTGGTCTTATGTCTATGAAGGACAATATCATTGGTGCTCCTGTATATTTAACTACAGTAGGAATATAACTAGTGTTGCTATCTTGTTTTAGTTGAAAATCAAAGGAGGCTATGTTTGAGTGAGTTTGCAACCCAATACTCTTCTCTGGCAGATATTTAAATATGGTGATATTATCAAATGCAGACAATAATTTTTGTAGATTTATGTCCTTAAAATCATTAATACAACTTTTGATTCTCCCGGACAGGACATTAGCCCAATTTAGATGAACATAACATATGAACTGGCTGTATATTGTTTTCTATGTGCTCCTGAAGACATTTCTATTTACCCAACTAGTGAATTCTAAAGTGATATACCTATCATTAAGATGGGTAGATATTTTGAAAATGCCATCAGCTATATGTGTTTGCTTTATCATATTGCAGCTTTCGATGGGAAATTTTAATAAGTGAACATTTGTTGTCAGTGACAGCTAATATAAGGCTTTTGTGAGTAAGTTGTTGGATATAGTCAGGTTGAATCTGTATGTTAAATCTCTGTATTGATCTTCACTGTAGTTTTGCGTATTGAAATTGTTATCAGGTTGGCTTGAATTATACTGCATATTTGCCTCATCATTAGACGGTTCAATCAAGTCAATGATCATCATGTTTGGAGAATTGCTAATTTGGTTTTCTGTGTGCAATGTCTGCTTGGATGTTAGTATTGTGTTATTTGCATTGCTGTTTTTTTTTATTTACATGTGTGATCATATTATTTTTAGCGATATTTGCATACAATTGTTTATTAATATTGTTATTAGTATGTTGCGTGTTGTTTGTTTGTTTTTTTTTTCTTTTATTAAGGGGGAATTAACCTTGTAATCATCTTTTGTATTCCAGTTTCTAGTATTTGTGCTAACTTCCACTGTTTCTAGAGAGTTTCCAGTTAGCGCCTCTAGTGAGAGATTGGGTTTTTTATAAGCATGGTTGTTTACATTGGCAGCTGAGGTTACAGAAAAAAATTCACTATTTTTTTTGTTTTATTGTAATTTTTTTCACTATAATATAGCATTGTATGTCCTATATTTTTACTAGAGTCAGTTTGTTCATTTGAAGGGCTTATGTCTGAGTCAGAATCTGTTTCAGAGTTTTCATGTATTTCAGTTACAGAATTGCTAATCTGCAAAGATGCTCAATCATCATTATTATTTGCTCTGCTGCTGGAAATAATTATTGTTCGCATGGAATTATGTCTAGATTTTCTTTGTAATTGCTTTTTTTTTGTCTTATATCATTAATATTTTTAATCTAATTAAAACATATTATCTCTAATAAAATCATGATTATATAATAATAATAATAATAATAATAATAATAATAATAATAATAATAATAATAATAATAATAATAATAATAATAATAATAATAATAATAATAATAATAATGATGATGATGATGATGATGATGATGATGATGATGATGATGATGATGATAATAACAACAACAGCAATAACAACATACTCAAAACAATGGGTCATTTTACATAAGTATATGAGGCATAAAAACATTAATTTTAATAAAAATTGAAATGTAAATATTTTTTAAAGATTTAATTGATAGTTACTTAGAAATAAATTCTATTCCAAATTCATTTGTAAGATTTTATGACTTTCTATTGTTTATTATTTTTCAATGTTCATAATAAATTTTAACTAGTTTTAATAATTAAAATCTTAAACATAGCTGCCAAGTATATAATTTTACTTGAGATTAGCACTTTATATATAGTGGGTAATAGTTTCAGTTTTATTTTTGTGTTCACTAAAAGAAGATCCTGACTTGTTTGATTCAAAACATGTGTTATTAGGATTTGAATAGATTTAAACATATAATATTCCACATTTTGCAAGATAACTATATATATATATATATATATATATATATATATATATATATATATATATATATATATATATATATATATATATATATATATATATATATATATATATATATATATATATATTTTTAACTTTTTTTAAGAAAAAAGTTCAATTAAGAATTAAAAAATAATAATATTTCTCTTGGGATTCAAACTTAAAATGATACATGATTATTTACCATAGCAAAATAATATTTATTTGATGCATTAAAAGACTAGAAACAGATTTGAAACAATAAGATAAAGAATAGATAATTCAAAAGTATTATTTTAATGATATGGAAACCGTCTGTATCATTTATAAATGAATAAAAATGTATGTATCTTAATAGATATTTTTATAATCATGATCAAAGGAAAGATTGTAGATAGTGATGAGTACTGGAAGATATTAAAATTAGAAATGGTAAAGTAGATTTGGAATTTTTGTACTTTTTTAAATATATATAAATTAATGAAAGTACAATATATAAAATTAAAATAAGATTAATTATTATTAGAAACCATTATTATTGTTTGTCAAAAAAGATGTCATTTATATTTTGTTTTTATAACTCTGGTTTAGTGTTGATCAAACATTTGCTTTAATTCATATAATGTTGTTTCTAAAATATTTTTTATTATTTGTAATAAATTAGGCTATTTAAAAGGAAACTAATGAAAACAAGGTTATCTACCAACTCAAGTTTCCAATAATCACTTTTATGAAAATTTATTGAAAAAATTTATAGACAGATTCACAAGGGAGATAAAAAAATTTAAATTGTTTATTTGTCATATTTAATGTAAATATGTTTAAAAAAAATGCAAAAAAAAAAAATGTATCAGCTGCTTAACAAGCAGTTGTCCCAAGTTAGTGGGTTCACATCCTGGCTGATGCTATGACACATGAGGAAAAAAAAGTATTCATATTGCCTTGCATAAATATACACCTGGGTCTCGTTTTTGTAGACTATTTTAATGTAATTTTGAAGTTATGCAATTCATGTTTCTTCTTAATATCTTTCATATTTCACTATATTTATTAGATATCAATAAATTTAAATTGTTAATAACTTATTTTGATTTGAAATACTTTTTTTTTTAAATATAATGTTATATTGGCAGAATTTTAAATGAAGAACTGAGACATGCAATTAAATGTATGAAGAAAGGAAAGGCTCCAGGAAATGATGGAATTATAATTGATATATTAAAAGAAGCAGGTGAAGAAATAGAAACAATTTTAGCAAAGTTATATACCAAAAGTCTAAATGATAAAGATGTACTGGAAGATTGGAAGAATGCAGTCATAATATTAATATTTAAAAAAGGTGATAAATAATATATTAGAAATTACAGACCTATCAGCCTTTTATCAGTTTTATATAGAAAATTTTACCAAGATAATTACAACGCGTCTGCAGAGAACTTTGGATTTCCACCATGCAAGAGTACAAGCTGGATTTAAAAGTGGTTTTAGTACAATAGATCATATCCAGGCATTGAGAGAAGTCATAGAAAGGACAAATGAATATGAGTTGTCATTATGTTTTGGATTTGTAGATTATGAAAAAGCATTCGATTCTATACACATTTCTTAAGTGATTAAAGCATTGGATCATCAAGGTATAGATCAAGGATATTGTCATATTTTAAAGAATATTTATAAAAATGCAAAAGCAACAATTATATTACATAATGATACTGGAAAAATCAACATTGAGAAAGGTGTAAGACAAGGTGACTCCATATCTCCAAAACTTTTTACAGCAGTGCTGCAATAAGTATTTTATGGTTTAAAATGGGAAACTATTAGAGTGAAAGTAAATGGAGAGTATTTAAGTCATTTAGATTTCACAGATGATGTATTTGTTTTTGCAAATAATGCTTCAGAGCTGCAGGAAATGTTGCAGGAGTTAGCAGATGAAAGTAGTAAAGTAGGACTAAATATAAATGTTAAAAAGACTAAAGTAATGTTTAATCAATTTGCTCAAAATATGAAAATAAAGAATGATTATGAAGAAGTAGAAGAAGTTAACAGTTACAAATATCTTGGTCAGATTACTAATACAGATGAAAACATACTGGAGGAAATTAATCATAGAATTAAACTTGGTTGGAGTGCTTTTGGTAGAAATAACTTGATACTATAAGGAAATATGCCTATGTGTTTGAAAAGGATGGTTTTTAACAAATGTGTTTTACCAGTTCTTACATATGGATCTGAGACTTGGACATTTAATAGAAGAGCAATACATAGATTTCAGACCACTAAAAGGAGTATGGAAAGATGTATGTTGGGAATAACAAGAAGAGATTGAAAACAAAATGTATGGGTAAGACAACAAACAGGTGGTACTGACCTTATTGAAAAATTTAAAAGATTGAAATGGAGTTGGGCTGGACATATTGCTAGAAGAGATGATAATAGATGGACAATTGAAATTTTAAACTGGATTCCAAAAGATTGTAAAAGACCAAGAAAGAGACCACATGTGATATGGATGGATGAAATAAAAAAATGTGCAGGGGTGTTGTGGAGAAAAGAAGCTAAAGATCGGAGAAGATGGATTAAATTTGGAGAGACCTTCATCGTGCAGTGGATTGATAATGGTTGATGATATATATATATATATATATATATATATATATATATATATATATATATATATATATATATATATATATATATATATATATATATATATATATATATATATATTGTACCCCATGTTCACAACACTGCTCATATAAATTATATGAGTAGATACCCAGGGCACCAGTTCTATTAATGAATAGAACAATATAACAACATATCTGATATAAAATTATTACTGAGACTCTTTACCTATGTCTACATTCAGCTCAGCTCAGTGGGGGGTTACAGGAAGTTCATAAAATATATAATTATAAATAAATGAAGGAATAAATATTATAAAACATTAAATAAATATAAATACTTTTCTTAATTAATTACATGATAAAGAATAAGAATGTTTGTTTGTACAGACTATTAAAATATCCTTTCCACTTAATTTCGTCCATCATCCAAGTATAACATATATCAGCTTGATATAATTATATCACTAAACAATTCTTTGACTTGGAATATCATCATATAACCAGCTACCTTAATGCCGATCAAGGAATATACAATAATATCTCAGGGAATTAAAAAAAAACAAAAACAATTGAATTATAGAAATACATTGGCCCATAGTTTATAATTCTAACTTACAATAAAATGTAATGAGATAAATTCACTAAATGTTTTACTGTGTTTAGCAATTAGATAATGACAGAAATAGGTTATATTTTAATCTCACATCATCATCTAAACAATACAATATCTTGGCAACTTTTCTTATACATTTATCAAATGGCAATGTTTCTTATAATGTTTGGATTGATGAAGCAATATTATCAGATAACAGCTTATTTAATATTTATAGTTATAAAACAATATATTTGTTCTATAATAGATGTATGAAATATGGAGATGTGGAAATTAGTACAGGAATGTATACAAAAATAACTCGCCACAAGTTTTTTTTTTTAAATAAACAAATCATTTATTACACTGAAAGTTTAATTTAACATAATTATTTTACAATAAGACTACTTGTCTTAATAATTTTAATTCTCAAATAAATATTTGGACATTAGTTTGAGATTAATCCTATTATATTTCCTTATTTATTATTCATACCTTTTTGAAGGCAAAATTAACACACAAAATTTGAATATTCTGACTTTGAATACATGCTTTGCTTAAGCATTTCATTTAAACATGACATTAACTTAATAAGTTATCATATTATTGGTACAATAAATATTTTGAGAGGATTTACTATCAATTATTGATGGTAAGGCAAATTAGCATATTTGGCCATCAACAAAGCAACTGTCTCTAACTAATTAAATAATCATTTTTAATTACATACACTTTTCACGCATAGCAATAAAATGCTATCCATTCTGATGACTGATGATTTATAGCTTTATGTTAAATGAATATAATGTGTTTAAAAAATGTTTATTTTCTGTTTTAACTTCAATAACATTATACTTTTATATCCGCGATATTGTTTATATTACACATGTGTCACATTCGAAACAACAATAATAGGAAACAATCCTTTCTACACATTATCAATCCATTGAGGAAATATTAAATAATTAGTCCATCTCGAACCATGTCATAAAACAACCAACATTATAAGACACTAATATTATATCAAGAATTTAATTTAGCTATTTATCTGGCCACCTACTAAATAACACAAAGCTATATTTTCACGATTATACAAACAAAACGTTCCAAGGAAAATTCACATAAGGAGCAAATAAACTCTTTGCTTAACACTTCAACAATCACTCATATAATTCTGAAATATACTATTGGTGTGAGAGTTTTCCTCATCACCAGTACCATAAAAAATCACTCAACTTCAAAATTATCATTTCATAATATGCATACAATATAAAATAGACTCAACTCATGGGAAATTATTAAACTTTACTACATAGGCAAAAACTATTATCCCTACAAACATAGAACTCATTCAGAAAAAATTACATTCCCAAAGCTCTTCTACATGTTGAACATTATATATACATGCTGGCAGATAAATACATACAGGTAACCTACAAATCCTTTCAGTTCTCTAGTATACGACAACATCAGAAATTTATACGTAAATTATCCATACATTGGACTTCTACTAAGTAAATGTAATAATTGCACAAAATAGACATACACATGCGTAAATGGGAATATATTGAAAAAAAAATTATAAGTTATATACTATGCAAGCAACACGGTAAATAAATAATACATTAAAATATAACTTTATACTTCCGAATAAACTTTAAGCCATTTTTAAAATTTAATAATCATAAATATTATGAACAATATTACTTTACCATCCTTATCTGACTATTTCTATTATATGTTCGTTGATTTTGAAGCCAGAACTCTCACTTTGAGGCAAGAAAATATATAAAATACATATACACCTCTCTTTAACAATATAATGAAAGAGAAAAAAGAAATACGTTTATTTTCTTAACCCTTTTTAAAAGAAACATAAAAACATATTGAATAAAATCAATTTTACCAGTGTATCCATAATTTGTGAATACACAATCCCGAGGTGATCTAGAAGAACATAATAGCACAAAATTATACACAAAACATAATAATAAATATGTCTATCTATCTATTATATACACTAATGATGACAAGTAATATATATATATAAAAAAACACAAGTCATTTTGTTCTTTGGTTTGAAATAAAAAAAAATCCACTTGCAAAATCTTTTTCCGAGTTCACTAAATGATACAGAGATATATTCCCCAACTAAATTTATGTTTCTTTTTTTTTTTTTTTTAATAATACAAAACATAAAACAAATTTATGTAGGATAACCAAAAAAATAATCATAACTTAAATTTGATTCAGTATCTCATATGTTCTTAGTGTAACTAATTGAGCTTACTATATCATACATAAGTAATTAATCTTTATCATGAAGGAAATATGAAAAAGATTTTCAGCTACATTGGTATCAATTATTTATCTCATTCTACAGTAGTTTTGAAATCAGCAATTATCATTTATAGACTTCTTGAATAACATTTATTTTTCTAATATTTATAAGCTAACATACATATAGTTATTTTTTAAACATTGCACATTAATATGACATAATACGTTGATAATTCCAAAATCAAATAATAGCTTATTTCATAATGCATCCATATCAAAAATGACAGAAATATACATGCATTCCTATCCTTCCATCTGATCTATATACATATCTAATAAGTAGTATCCTTTTGTTATTTGGGGTAATTCACATTTTATTTTCTTTCATAAAAGCACATATTATTTTAGGAATACTCAATAAAATATAGTCATTTTTCCATAAAGAATTTAAGTATTACATGATATTTTAAAATACACATATCCTTTAATTTTAATTTAAGTTTGTAGAAGTAAGATATAAGATATAATGAAAAAATAAAATAAATTTTGTAAAAATGTTCTGCACACATTTCCAAAATATATTATAAGATACACATAGATTAGTTAGATTATTATAAAGTTCATGCATTCTATTTTCCTTTTTAATAATAAATAAATAAATTAATGCAAGCTTAATATTATCAACATGCTTTTTAAAGTAGTAATAAGCCAAAGATGATTAATTCAAATGTTTAAATGAGGTAAAGAAGTGAAAACTGATATACCATCTTATATTCTAGCCTGGCATTATAATTGAAGACATTTTCCATACTAGAATTTTTTATGACTTTTCTTGAAGTTTACTTTAAAGCTTTTGTTTTAAAAATTAATTTGACTTCTGGAAGAGATATATACTTGTTATATTAGAGAATAATAATATAGTGGCTGCAATTATAACAATAATGAACAATCTTTAATAAAGAATATTTGTTAAAAAAATATATCTTCCTTCCCTCAAAAGGTCATCGGCACTCAAAAGCTTAACTCCACCTTTTGCACTGAAAGCTAATTTACTATGTACGAATTATTTACCAAAAATAATTTTAACCTTCACAATTAAATAATAATAATAATAATAATAATAATAATAATAATAATAATAATAATAATAATAATAATAATAATAATAATAATAATAATAATAATAATAATAATAATAATAATAATAATAATAATAATAATAATAATAAATAAGTTTTTACAAACTTGAAATAAAAGAATATTAATTAACTGTTAAACAAAAATGATTAATAATTTATTTAGTTTGTAAAATAATCCACTGATCCAAATATCCATTAATCATTGGAATATATATATATATATATATATATATATATATATATATATATATATATATATATATATATATATATATATATATATATATATATATATATATATATATATATATATATATATATAATCAAAACTACCCCAAATCTAAAATTAAACCAGACTAGCATAAAAATAGTATTATAACACAACCTAAAGTTTCACTGCTACAAGCAGACTTCTCAAATGTAAAGAACTACAAAAAACTACACAATATATATACTATTAAAACTACCCACAATTCCATTCACTTCCCATCTACCCTTAATATTAAAAGAACTCTTAAATAAGTTAATTGCTTCAGAATAATAAATTTTCAATAATAAAAACTATTTAATTCTTCTTTTGATTTCATTTCTCTCACAGAAGACAACCTTAGCTTCATCAAAATCAATAGTGTGGCCTGTATCTTTTTCATGGACATACAAAGCAGAACTAAGATATCTATTTTAACTCTACTTGTATGAACCTTTATTCTTTTATTTAAACTCAATCTACTCTGACCTATGTAAACATTCTTACAATATAAACAAGGAATAAAATATACTACACCAGGAATAGTCTTTCTATCAAAAACATTTTTTTGTATTATTTAATAAATTATTCAATGTAACACCTCTTTTCCAAGCAATTTTCTTATTTCCAAACAATTTACTATTTCTACACACAATTTGTCTTCTTATAAAAATTGTGTGTTAAAATAGTAAATTGTTTAGAAATAAAAAAATTGATTGGAAAAGGGGTGTTACATTGAATAATTTATTAAATAATACAAAAAAAGTTTTTGATATAAAGACTATTCCTGGTGTAGTATATTTTATTCCTTGTTTATATTGTAAGAAGGTTTACATAGGTCAGAGTAGTTCGAGTTTAAATGAAAGAATAAAGGTTCATAAAAGTTGAGTTAAAAATAGATATCTTAGTTCTGCTTTGTATGTCCATGAAAAAGATACAGGCATACTATTGATTTTGATGAAGCTAAGGTTGTCTTCTTTGAGAGAAATGAAATCAAAAGAAGAATTAAAGAGTCTTTATTATTGAAAATTTATTATTCTGAAGCAATTAACTTATTTAAGAGTTCTTTTAATATTAAGTGTGGATGGGAAGTGAATGGATTTGTGGGTAGTTTTTAATAGTATATATATTGTGTAGTTTTTTGTAGTTCTTTACACTTGAGAAGTCTGCTTGTAGCAGTGAAACCTTAGGTTGTGTTTTAATATTATTTTTATGCTGATCTGGTTTAATTTTAGATTTGGGGTAGTTTTGATTTTATATTGACTAGTTTAGCTTTATGCTTGTAATGTTTATATATATTGAAGCAGTCAGACCTGAGTTCGATCCTAGCTTCATGACCTCTAGCCATAAGCCCACTTCAAACCCTAGTACTAACATTAAATTTCCGATGCAATGGGGCTTTATACGTTCAATCCACGCTAATTTCCCTAAAAAATAACTTAATTCATAAATGTGTATTCAAATAATTAGTTTCAGATTTAAATTGATTAATTCTATTAATAAATTCATGATAGAATTATTCATGAATTTATATATTATAACTGCATGAATTATGCATATATATTTGTAAATAATTAAATATATAGAATTGTTTAAAAGTTTCATTGCATCGGGAATGTTTGATTTTATTTTTAAATAAGTTGTTAAAGTTTAATGATTAAAAGCTACATTCTTTCGATAAGCTTTCAGATTTTTCCTTTTCAAAAACAACAGTTAATGTTTTATTAATTAGAAAAAAAGATAAGGATTTCCTAATTAAAATCATTTTCTGATTTTAAGAATTCATTTTCTAATTAGAAAATGAATTCAAGTTAATGAGTTTGAAAGCCTTATTTAAGGAATGGATCTAAAAACAACCAATGTATCTAAACATTGATAATGAAAGAAGTGCTAGCCTGAAGGCATCAGAGAGGACAGTATATATAGCTCGGAAAAGTTTGGAAAAAAAGAAGCCATCTTCGTTGTAGAGAAGTGCACTCAACTCTGTGCATTTTTAAATTATAAAATTAAATAGTGTTTCAGTCATGGTGAAGGGCTAAAATGTAAGGAATCTGGCTATTTGTTCCTAAAGTCTCCTAAAAATCTTCAATGAAGCTGCTGAATCTTTTCCGGACCAATCATGCTGCTAAAATTATAAAACGCCACTAAAATGCTGTTCAAGTAATCGACTAAATGCATGCCTACGTTTTTACCAATCTGGACATGTAAACTAAGAACCAGACTCGGAAGAATTGGGTAATGTGTTTCTAAATGAACCTTAATCTTTCTGGCCAGTTTCAAACTTTACTTTACACTCCCTTTTAGAGATCTTTTATTCTTTAATGTAATAATCTTTATAAAACGTTTTATACATGCTACTGTAAACTTATATCGTAATTTTCTCAACTTCCCTCTTTAACTTTCTCTTTTCTTACTTGGCAGTTCATTTATTATATATATATATATATATATATATATATATATATATATATATATATATATATATATATATATATATATATATATATATATGTAATTTGTTAATGTTACTTTAATTATATGCCAATAATATTTCGACTCGATGAGCTCCTTTGTTCTATTTGCTCACGCAAATAATATAATATTAATTCTAATAGTAGTTCTCACCCATTGAAACTAAATTTATAAGTTCTATCAGTCATCGAGTCGAAAGAAATTATTACAAGTTTATTATATTTGTGATTGGCTAATAATAAATTATTAGCTCCGTTTCTGATCTATGCCACCGCTATTTTCTCGTTTCACTAATATTTGTTTATTATTCAAATATAATCTTAAAATATTTTTTTTTTGCAAAAGGGTCAATAAAGGAATCAACTAAATATACTCTAATTCAAATTTCAGTTAATTGCTATTTAGATTCAGGAAGAGCACGATGATTGGGGCAAAATTAATATGATGTGCAAATACTTTAATATAGTTTTAGTTAAAATCTCATTTGACTTTAATGAAATTGATCAAGTCATCATGTAGAACATTCTATCACTGGGTTTTATTTTTCAAATGGTAACTAGCAAGTCATCATCTTCAACATTGTTGGCGTAGGGCTATCTTTCGCTCCATTAGGCTGGTCGGTGATAATTTCTGTTATTTTAAATTATCGAGGAAGAAAGCACTTCCTCTCCTGTTCATATTAGTCAAAGGGCATAAGACTTGTCAGATCAAACCACCATTGGACTTCGATTATCGACTTGCCATCGTCTTTCAATTTCACTTTATAGCTCATAATTTGTCAGTACCGTTACCTGTCTGTTCCAGTAAAGCCCGCTCTCATGCTCGTAATTTGTGATGAAGTGATTTAATGTAAAGTCCAACAAATTCTCCAATATATCTCAAAATAAGTTTTCTAATAAAGATTAAAAGTTATGCCCTGAAATACGTATCTTGCTCTTCACGAATGTATTTGCGAATGTGAAATAAATATCACATTCTTTCGTATAAAATTAGAGTAATAATTTCCTTTATTAATGAATACCTTTATCTGCTTTTTATTTTTTGTGGGGGGGGTATAGACATAAACTTTCAAATATTGTGTAAGACTCATTGGCATATAAAAAAGGACCACCACTCATATTATAATTATAAACTTTGTTTAAGGACTAGAATTAATTAATATAATAATTATTTAAAATTCAAACAAAACAAATTATTATTATTAAATATTTTCTAAACATACTTGGTTTCTTAGTGCGTAATTCCTTCATAATTATTTTAATGTTAATACTAGCTGTCTGTGTTGGCAACCCGAACATATACATATGATTCGATTTAAAATTATTTTAGTCAGTTTATTATCAGATATTAATGTCAGTTCAGGTGTCTCTGATCCTCACCAACCATTGAGCCAGTTTCTTGGCACATAGCACCATGCCATCGATTTCTAATAATCTGAGCTAGTGAGTTGGGTTTGAATTCAGTTTGAACCAGCTGAGTTTGGATCCGACTTGCAGTTTAGCTGGTGTGTTTTTTGACCGGTACAATATATATATATAATTATTAAAGATAATTACTGTAATTTAAATGTTTTATGGTAAATGTACTTTTGGTCTGCTGTTATTAAAAGATTAAACACAAAAGGAAACTTACTACAGATATACACTCATGCACATACACTGTACTATGAATATTAAATTATCTTGACAAAATACAACTGACCAAACTATAGGTTAAACATGTTTTACTAATCAATATCGGAACATGGATGGGTGTCAATAAATAATAGATAAGAAAACCATTCAAACAAATATTGAACACTAAAAAATACAGTAACTTTGCATCTTCCTGATTAAACATATTATATATATATATATATATATATATATATATATATATATATATATATATATATATATATATATATATATATATATATATATATATATATAAAATACATATTTTGGGTTCATCCGTGTTAAAACTTTTAATATCATTACTGACGTTTCGACTTGATCACACAACCATCCACAGAGTTATAAAGGTAGAAGACGGTTGTGAGGCGCTACAATCACTGGTTTGAATAAAACATTAAAAACCCACCAATAGCAAATGTTATTAAGAATGTTTTTAAGTCTTCCATAGGGGGTGCGCTCGCTTATTGTACAATCTGGCCTTTTAAGTCTCAATCTTCTCTGATTTTGCATTGGTAGGATTATCACATCTGATTGTCCTGGTACTAGAAATCTATTTTTGACCTGAATCTATAGTATGGAGTGAGAGTGCTGATGATGATGAGTGTTGTTTAACTGCATTAGCTGCTCCTCTCCTAACACTGATGCGACATACTCATACCTATGTAGAAGCTTTACAATTTTTACATGAGTTTGTAGACACCTGGTTCAAGAGGGTTGTCCTTGGGCTTGGTATTATATTGCTGATCTTTTGATGAGCAGAAATGCTGTATCTATATTATAGCGTTTTATATGTCCGTCTGTCTGTAGTTCCTTTTCATATGGAACACAATCCTATAGCTGCTTATCTCTTTTGTTTCTATTTTGTCTATTTTGGGCTTGAAATAAGGCTTTTTTATAAATTTGTAATTATAACTATTTGCTAATAAAACACTATTAATATGTTTATTTCTTCTTCAGATGGTGTCATCTGAAAGGTTAATTGCTCTATTTAAAGAGTTTTGGCTACAGAAACTATCTGAGTTGGGTGATGATGAGAATGGAAATGTAAATATCTGTCTGTGTGTGTATCCTTTCTGTAAATAGAAAAAGAAAGGATACACACACAGACAGATATTTACATTTCCATTCTCATCATCACCCAACTCAGATAGTTTCTGTAGCCAAAACTCTTTTAAATAGAGCAATTAACCTTTCAGATGACACACATCTGAAAGAAGAAATAAATCATATTAATAGTGTTTTATTAGCAAATAGTTATAATTACAAATTTATAAAAAAAGCCTTATTTCAAGCCCAAAATAGACTCTTCCGAACAAAAAGATGATAAGTCAGCTATTAGGATTTGTGTTCCATATGTAAAAGGAACTACAGACAGTATCGGACGTATATTAAAACGCTATAATATAGATACAGCATTTTCTGCTCATCAAAAGATCAGCAATATAATAACCAAGCCTAAGGATTCAATCCCTCTTGAATCTCATGGTGTCTATCAAATCTCATGTAAAAATTGTAAAGCTTCTTACATAGGTATGAGTAATCGTCGCATCAGTGTTAGGAGAGATGAGCATGCTAATGCAGTTAAACAACACTCATCATCATCAGCACTCTCACTCCATACTATAGATTCAGGTCATAAAATAGATTTTTCTAGTACCAGGATCATATCCAGATGTGATAATCTCTACCAATGCAAAATCAGAGATCGGAAGAGCGTCGTGTACTTAAAGAGCCAGATTGTATCAATAAGCGAGATGATACGTGCAAACTTCCTCCTATTTGGAAAGATTTCTTTAAAAAACATTCTTAAATTTAACATTTTGCTATTGGTGGGATTTTTAATGTTTTATTCAAACCAGTGATTGTAGCGCCTCTACAACCGTCTTTCTACCTTTTTATAACTCTGTGGATGGCTTGTGTGATCAAGTCGAAACGTCAGTAAATTGATATTAAAAGTTTTTAACACGGATGAACCCGCAAAATATGTATTTTATATATTTAACCCGTGCAAATCTTCGTTTTAACATATATATATATATATATATATATATATATATATATATATATATATATATATATATATATATATATATATATATATATATATATATATATATATATATATATATATTGTGCCCTTTTGTATGGGTCACCATCTAATTTTTGTGCTAATCTATTAAAAATTTTAAATTTAAGTTATATTTGAATATGTGATGTTAATTTTGCTTATGGTAATATTTCAAAAGGTTTAATTAAAGCAATCTGTGAGTATTTGATATGTAAAATTGTGCTGAAATTGAGAGAGACATTTTAATGATGATTACTATGATATATGGTTGGAAGAACTGGCCATAGTTAATACTGCATTAATAGATTTAATAAATAAATATTTAAAGCTAAAGTATTTAAAATGACAAGTTAAAATTAAATGCATATATTTATTGTTGATAAATAATGTTATAAAATGAATATAAATATTTTAATTATTATTATAAGTACATAAATAGAAGATTAATATTTGATTTTATAATATCGAATTATTAATTTAAAATCTGTTATAATATCTTATTTATTTTAAAAATAAATATTTCTTTTAAAAATGCAATTGTTAGTTATTTTTGGATTATGACAAGCGTTTCTTGTGTTGTAAAAACAGATGTTAGTTAAATATGCACACACATGCTTGGAAGTTATCTAATAAAGTTGCACAACTATTTTAAAATTATGTTATAAAATTTATAAATAATACGTGAGCTATCACGAGATAAAATAAAGATAAATCAATGTAGAATATTAAATCGGATTTTTAAAAGTATTGCTTTAAAAATATAACGTATAAAAAAGACTTAGTGTATTTTAAATAATCTTCTAAAAGTTAAAATTTAAATCAAGTAAGTAAGAATATTTTAAAAGAATGTTTAGTGGATTTAAATAAATGATAAGGATTATTTTAAAAATTTAATAATGTAATAAATATTAAATATTAAATAAGTCATTATTTATTTTTTAATTTTGTGTTGTTGGTAAATATGTAAATAAGCCAGCAAGTTGATTGTTTAAATGTACCAATCAAATGGGAAGTTTCTTCCGGTATAAAACCTTAGTTCAATTGTTAGGAGGGGACTGTGTGATTGATTTTTCAAGTTAATTGTGTTATTAAAAATAGCAAAGTAAATTTGATAGACGCTCTCAAAATCAATTTTAAAATTATAAGAGTGTTATTGTAAATAATTTATGAAAGTTTAAAATGATAAACATGCAGTGTTAATTTAATTTTTTCCTATCAATCGTCTCTATATTAAGCTCAATTTACAAGCAAATGGTCATGGGAACATCATATATAGTGAAAATATATCGGAAACTTTATACTAAAAATATGACAAACGCTGGATTAGTTTGGAAAATTACAAGATGGAGAAAAGTAGTATTTTGGACAGTATATAATTTTAAAAGCTAATTGTTATTGACTATTAGAAAATAGATATTTTAAAAAAATAAAATACTTCTTTATGAAGAAAGTATTTTTGCAAGCTATAAATTTAAATATATATCTTCAGTAAAGATATTAGAAATAAAAGTACTTTTATAAATACTTGCCTTGTTAAGTCTTTATGTTTAAAAGACTGAATGTGGACAATTTTAAAAAGGCAAATAGATTGAAAATATATTTAGCTAAAAATCTTAATATAATAAAAATTATTATATTGAAATAATTTAAACGCTGGTTGTTTTAGATGAAGAAGCTTATTCTTACCTGGATATTTTGTTAAGAAATGTGCAAGTAATATGTGGACGTCCAAGTCAATTAAAATAATTAAATGATAATATTTCATAAACTATAGACTAATATAAGATAATAACTTTAAATAATATTTTTCAAGAACTGAATCCGGATCAGATAAACTATTTAAATTTTATTTTATTTTTATGAAGGAGTTAATTAACTTTTATTTATTTTAAAAGAACGTTTTTCATTTTTATAAACTTTTTTAAAAAACACGTGATAGACCGGAAAACGGAAATGGTGTTTTAGTGAATGTGTACCTAGGATTAAAGAACTATTATGGTGAAAAGAAGACATCGCTGGAGTTACGTAATATGATTTCTGTTTTATTTATCTAATATAAAGTTTAAATATCATTAATTTATTAAAAATAAGATAGGTACATTTCTTAAAATAATAACTAAAAATAGTATAATGAAATTGCATAAGTTTATTTTATAATTAATATAACACAGAATATTTTTAAAGAATGATCGTGAGGGTGAATGTGAATTATTTTATGAAGCTGTAATTCCGAAGAATATTGGAAGATGGACTGTACATCAGATCATTATTTATGGTAAAAATTGTATAATTATAATAATATTTAATGTATTTAATATGTTTTCTTTAGATCAACTAAATGATATGTTATTGTTGAATGAATGTATAAATATTTGAAAATACACACACATTATATTGGCAGTGACAGTTTTATTTAAATATGCATAATTTGAATTTATGATATAAATACGATGCAACATTACATAAGAAGCTTAGAAATAATTATATGATTCTTTCGTAAATAAATTTTAATATTTTGTTTATGTTATAGCATTAGAATTATATTTGTTATTCATAAGTAATTATTTTATTGCAAGTTAGGAAGAGATTTAAAAGTCTATATTTTTATTTTGTTTTATTTGAGAAATTAAGTTAAGTTTTATGTAGAAGTTTATATTTGAGTTGAAGATTTACCGAATATAGATGATGAAGTATAAATAGTTTGGATAATTAGTATTTATTTAAATTTGATGATTGTTTTTCCGGAAAGTTTAAATAAGTTTTAGAGGATGTTTTGTAGAAAGAAAGTTATTAAGAAGGAGTAGAATAACACATAAAGTAAAGTAATAATTTTACATAAAAAAAGAATCATAGAATTTATCTAATATAGTACTTTATGAATTTGAAATTAATGAATAATTTAAATATTATTATTTAACCGTACATATATGTAATGCATATTTGATAAAACATGTAGCATGAATTGCATTAAATGAAATATAAATTATAATCAATTATTGTTGTTACATTACAAAGATACATTAGTTTTCCTATATTATGCTATTAGAGTAATGCTGATATTAAAGTGAACACATACTAGTACATGATGAAATGAATAACAGTAATATTTAAGTGATGTAGCAATTTAATTAGTAAAGTTTAATTGTTTACATATGCTATATAAATATTGTTTACATAAATTTTTCTGTGTAATAATTGAAGTTCACTGATATTTATTTAAAGTTTAAGTTTTAAAAGCATACTTCAATGTTATTAGTACAGCATTAAAAGAATGTATAATTACTTATTGGGAATATGAATTAATAATGGTGGAAACATATTGTATTATTATTTTGTTTTATTTTTCTTTGTTTTCATAATTTTGAACTGTAAATATTGTAAATAAATTTTTAGTTGAAGTTAATGTAAATAAATTTGTTTAATTTGTTTTAAAAGTGTGTCGAGTTCATTATTTTACACCACAGCATTTGACAACAGATAATTTGAATAAACATAATATTTGCACAATATGAATTATTATTATTATTTAGAAATAAACACAATATTTTCTTGATATCATTTTATAAGAATTGATTGATATTAACATATAATATTATTATGGTCATAGGGTAATTATAATGCACATTATAAGAATACAATATTATTTATTGCCACAAATTATTGAATTATAAGATTTTGATCTATTCCAAAATTAAGATGCTATATAAAAATAAAAGATATACATATGATTATTTATTTAATGATTGATGATATAACAGAAATAGATAAGATTAAGTTATACCATAAGATTAGTATTATATATTATTATTAGAATAAGTTAGGTGTATTTAGGTTTGATATAAAATCCCTTATCATACTTACTTACATGAATTATTATTACTTTTAAAATTATTAGAAGAGCCTAAGATTATTTAATTATATTTTAATTAAAGGTTGAAATTTATTTTTATTATTATTAAAGATAATTTATTTTATTTAAAAGCCATAAGAATGCTGTAGATGTAGTAGTAAGTTAATAAGGAAGTAATAGTATTCTTATGCCATTGAGACAATGTCTTGGGAGATATTGACTCAATGTAAATCTACTTATTTCTTTGTAACTTTACTTCACAGTCTCATGATTTTGATAAATACTTATTTAATTAGGACATAATATAGAAATATATTGATTTTGATAATTGACAATAAATTTAATTAGTATATGATAATATAAAAGTATATTAAAGATAGATATGCAAATTTTAATTAAGCATAATAATTTAATTGAGCTAGTCGTATTTCAAATTATATTATACATCGAGAAGTAAGGGTAAATATATATATATATATATATATATATATATATATATATATATATATATATATATATATATATATATATATATATATATATATATATATATATATATATATATATATATATATATATATATATTAACACTCTGACATTTTGTGCTATGATCAATTAGTGATATTTGCTTAATGAAGTCTAAAAACATTATTCAATAAACAAGTAAGTTAATAATGACAAAATAAATGTGAGTATAAAATTTAATTTTGTTTTCTACCTTACCATAATCTATCTAACCATACAGATATTCACCCAATATAAACAGCCATATTTTCTACTAGTTGTCATGTAGATAAATTGATCTCCATCTCAGAATTGATCTGAAATAATAAACTTCACAAAAAAACAGTTTATATAAAAATATACAACATATTGATAAACTAGTGTTGAATAAATGCATAAAATTCTAACTAACAAATTTATATTATATTTTCAATGGAATAAAGTTTATCTTTTATTGATAAAGCTCCATTTTGATGTCAAGACGTTTAACTACCTTTTCACCTTTACTAAATAAATTTTTGTTCTAATTCACATTTTACAATACTGTTTAATAAAAGTATGAATGTGTGCTAAGAAAATATTTCATACATTTTTAAGTATTATGTGCTGTACTATATTAACAACACTTCACTGGACATTTAAGACATTTAAACAGCTTCATATTATTCAAGTCTGGAAAGTTTAATATTTTAAAGCCATTGATAATTTATTATACTTATATAGCAAATAGTAAAATAAGATGCTTGTAGTGTGGAAAAAGACCTTTAAGATATATTTTAATGTTGATCATTAACTATTAAATATATGAACATTTTCTTCTTTTCTATTAAAATACTCCTCTCCTAGCATACATTCCATCCCAAGCATAAGATCCATTCCAAAACACATAATTTGAAACTACTCCTGCATCTTGTTGTTTTTTACCTTTGAACATTTAATTATATATTTTATGTTCTTACTTTAAAAAAAAATATTGTTTAAACATACACACAATATATATATATATATATATATATATATATATATATATATATATATATATATATATATATATATATATATATATATATATATATATATATATATATATATATATATATATATATATATATATATATATATATATATATATATATATAGTCAGTTCTCACATGACTTATATATAGCTTTCATTTACCAATATGTAAACTTAAGAGCATGTTAATGCTCTAAACAGCTTTTGTTTTATTATGATAAATGCTACTACAAGAGAAGGCATTCAAATCATCTTTATCTTAGATTATCCCCATCCCCAGACTGATTTCGACCTATGGGTCTCTTCAATGAGGAGTTGGGACATTAGATTCAGAAAGCCAACTCAAGCTAAGCATTTATCTAAAAGGTAATTCTCAAGAAGAAGATCTAAACCTTTAGGCATCTTCATGTCTTTAAAGTCAGCTCTCCAATTGGAAAAAATATATGGGCCTGAACTTAATTTAGATACTCCATATATTAATATGCTTAGCCATTTAATCTAGCCAAAGCCCCAACAGCAAAATAATAGCAATAATAAAAAGTCAGTTGTCACATGACTTATATATAGCTTCATTTACCAATATGTAAACTTAAGAGACCCATAGGTCGAAATTGGTCTGGGGATGGTGATAATCTAAGATAAAAAATGATTTGAATGAGTTCTCTTGTAGTAGCATTTATCATAATAAAAAAAAGCTTGCTTGTTTAGAGCATTAGCATGCTCTTAAGTTTACATACTAGTAAATGCAAGCTATATATAAGTCATGTGACAACTGACTTCTTACTATTACTAATTATTTTGCTGTTGGGGCTTTGGCTAAATTAAATGGCTAAGCCTATTAATATATGGAGTATCTGAATTAAGTTCAGGCCCATATAATTTTTTTAGTTGGAGAGCTGACTTTAAAGACATGCAGATGTCTAAAGGTTTAGATCTTCTTCTTGAGAATTACCTTTTAAATAAATGCTTAGCTTGAGTTGGCTTTTTGAATCTAATGTCCCAACTCCTCACTGAAAGACCCATAGTACGAAACCGGTCTGGAGATGGGGATAATCTAAGATAAAGATGATTTGAAATCCTTCTCTTGTAGTAGCATTTATCATAATAAAAAAGCTTGTTTAGAGCATTAGCATGCTCTTAAGTTTATATATATATATATATATATATATATATATATATATATATATATATATATATATATATATATATATATATATATATATATATGAGAGAGAGAGAGAGAGAGATAGATAGATAGATAGATAGATAGATAGATAGATAGATAGATAGATAGATAGATAGATAGATAGATAGATAGATAGATAGATAGATAGATAGATAGATAGATAGATAGATAGATAGATAGATAGATAGATAGATAGATGGACGGACGGACGGACGGACGGACGGACAGACAGACAGACAGACAGACAGATAGATAGACAGATAGATAGATAGATATATAGATAGATAGATAGATAGATAGATAGATACATAGATAGATAGATAGATAGATAGATAGATAGATAGATAGATAGATAGATAGATAGATAGATAGATAGATAGATAGATAGATAGATAGATAGATAGATAGATAGATAGATAGATAGATAGATAGAGAGATAGATAGATAGATAGATAGATAAAGGCTTCAGCTACTTTCACTTGTAACATTTATTATAAAAATATAATAAATAAAATTGTTTAGGGTTTTATATATATATATATTGTAATGGCGTATATACATTTTTCAAATTAAATTATATATATATATATCGTTTAATACTAAAACAATAAACATTTTCCCTTAATGACATAAAAATTTAAGCTTAAGATTAATTACTTAGAGACCGATGCAAAATAGATGAAAATTTACAAAAGATATAAAATTATAAGTAGATTACTGCAACTTTTTATAATTTAATTAAACTTAATGTTTCTTTAAATTATTAAAGCAATTTTTAAGTTTGTAAGATCTAAGTAATAAGGCGGTAAGTAAAAGCTTTTGGTTAGTGAATAAATCACCGATATTTTATTTTTTTTGTTTAGATGCAAGAGATAAAGAACAACCTTTAAATAAACATCATTAAAATTAGATTTTTCAAGAAATGCATTAGATTAAATTCAGTCTGAAAGATAAAAAAAAAAAACAGAAACTAAAGATAAACTAAAAAAAAAAAAAAACTGACAACTTTGAACTATTAAAACTATTTGTCATAAGTTATTACTTTTTCTTTTAAATAATCAAATATTATTAAAATAATTACAACACGTTTGTGTATAAATAGTT
Organism: Epiperipatus broadwayi; assembly: GCA_028023455.1. Lineage (NCBI taxonomy): Eukaryota > Metazoa > Onychophora > Udeonychophora > Euonychophora > Peripatidae > Epiperipatus > Epiperipatus broadwayi. The sequence continues at coordinate 218,308 of JAQFVV010000418.1, read as the reverse complement.
TCCATTGAACCGTGACACACACTATATTTGTATACTGGTGCATACTACAACAATGTATATCTACAGATCAACAGTAAATATTCCATTAACCATTGTTATAACCATTTAACGTAAATATAGCAAAGGAATTATCTCATTTTCTATACCTATCTTTGATTTTAAAATGACTGTAAAGGCAAATCATAGGTAATAAGAGAATAACATTTGACTATTACTGAAAAGTTTTATAAATTTAATACTGATCATTCAATAATTACATATATGAAATAATGTGTGCAAATGTGTGAATATGAACACGTGCATGATCTGTAACAGTAAAGCAAGAGGAAGAGAAAAGAATAAGCATTGGAAGATGACTTTTGCAATGATTGTAATTTGTTTTTATGTAAAAATCAGATATTTCTATACAGAATACATTAGACTAATTTAAATTATTTGTTTATATATCTTATATTGTTATTGTTGTTGTTTTAACTTTTTCATTTTTTTTTTTGATAAGCTTCAACACCAAATTTATTTATAACGATAATTATCTTATAATTTCATTTTTATATATAAACCATTTAAAAAATCATTATTTCATTTTTTAGAGTATACTAAAATAATATTTAACGTTCAAATTGATTTACTTATTCACATAAAATAACAATAATAATAAATAAAATTATATATATATATATATATAGGAACGCCCAAAAATATAATATAATGGAATGAGTTTGTGAATTGTGAAAAAATGTATATAGAGAAATTCATTTTAGGCCTTCCAAATATAATTTTTTATCCAAACCACCCCATTTAAATAAGGAAAATACAATACAAACTTAAGAGAGATATATAAAATAAATTACTATGTATATTGTACTTTAGACTTTAAGGAAATTAAAATTCAACTTACAAATAAATAAATGGAAATATATATATAAACATATTATTGATTCTTCCATATCAACTCAGAATAATTCCCTTTTCTGCTTGGGAATATTAAAATATCCAGACTGGTAATACAATCAACTATAGTTTCCGACTTATACTAACAATTAAATTTTCTTTTCTAAAAATATAAACAATCTCACATTAATATAAATAATTTTATTTTAATTATCTTGCTTTAATTTTTTTTTTTTCAATGATATGCTTTAATTATTTTTTCTGGTTCTTTGTAAAAACGAAACTTTTTAATATATATATTAACTTACATTTCTCAAATTCGCATCCACTTTTTCTTTGTTTTTGACTCTACTTTCTAACTATTTTTTATGAAAACATGCTGATAGATAGATATTTATATATATATATCAGTATGATATTACTGAAATTAATATGTAATTATAAATTTTATTAAACGCTCACTATTATTTCAGTAATAGTTTTAACAAGTGACGATTTTTTCAGACGCTCATTGCTAAGGTTTACAGCCTTGTTAAAACTATTACTGAAATTAATATGATATATTTTGTTAAAGAACTATTTGTTCACCATTTTGTAAATCTTTGTGTTTATATTTTGCAATCATATGAATAAGTTTTCCTTACAAATATCTTTAAAATATTTATTAAAATAATTATTTCAACATATTAATATATATAGTGAGACAAGTGATATATTTTTGATAATTGAATTAATAAAAATAATGATTCCCAATAGATATTATTAACAGTTTACCATATCCTATTTCAGTTACCAATTATATAGATGAATATTGAATACTACACATACTGTTAACATAAATATTTTAGATAATTTAATTATCGGACAAATACCTTTCTTCTATTCGTAAGGAATGTTAACTAAACATAGAATTTATTAAGGATAATGAAGTTTTACAGTATATTTATTTTAGAATGCTATATTTATAAATATATATATATATATATATATATTTATAAATATAGCATTCCATATACTATTGATATATATATATATATGGATAAATTTACAGGATATATATATATATATATATATATATATCCTGTAAATTTTCCATTATAATATCATTAAGTTCTGTTGAGTATTGTGACAGAGTAGTCCATATCAATCGTTGTTTAAACCAAAAAATAAATAAGTAAATAAGTAAAACTAACTTTTAGTTGATCAAATTTAAATCTAAAGTCATTTAAAAATTATTTTAAAAAAAGAGTATGTGCATCAATACACATGCTCGTTTGTGTTAAATATATTTTTTTTATTTATTATATAAAGTTGATTTTAAAATAGTTTTCTGTTACCAATTACATGTTGATACAGTCCTGTTTCTTATTTTTATCAGTTCTAATTTAATTCTATAAGCAGAGATTTAATTGTGTGTTGTTGTTTTAGTTTAAAATAATCCCTGGTTGGATTCCTAAATTAGATTCACTGGGATATTGAGATTTTCCCTGTCCTTAGGGGTAGCATTCAACAACAATTATAGTTTACATGGGAACTTGACTATTGATATAAATAACCCCAAAAAATTCATGGATTATTTTAGAGAACCTTGATCAAGCAAGTACTCCATCAAAGTGATTGGTTTAGCTTCTTATATTCAGTCTTATTAACCTCTTTCATATCATTAGCCATTTGGACATTTAATTTTTATAAAAGCAAAATTTGCTGTTAGTAAAACAATTTTGCTTTCTCCAAGATGTCAAAATATACTACTATACATTTTATAACCAACAATATGTCTTGCTAGCTTAACCCAAGAGGCAAACCCATGGCTGTCAATTATCCTTCAGTTATGCCATGAACATCTAAAATAAACTCTGTCAAGATACCTAAAAGAAGAACTAATATAAAAGTACACACTCCTTAAACATACACAAACTTAGCTTTACTGTAAGGTAAATATTTTTTATTTGTGCCAGGGTAAATTCGTTTAGTTAAATCTCTGCTCAATCTTAAGTAAAAATCTGTATTCTTAATCAATATTTTAACCTCCTAGTTATTAATCATATTTGCTTTTTTATTGTATTTTCTGATGTGTCTTGGAATCTTAGTTTTAAGATTCCATGTTTGTTTTCAATTTTCGTTTATCAGAGGGTGCATTGTGAGATTATATTTTATATTCCTAATATGCATTTCCTTTATTTCACTAACTAATGCTAAATGCTTTGGCAATCTTCATATTTCTGTTTATGCACCTACCCTTAGATTATTGTAAAATAATTAATTTTAACCACATTTAGTTTGCACTTTTTGCAAACAACAAAATCCTTTGGCTGGCTATTTATCATGTTTATGTTTCTGATTTTCTGAAAGTAGAGATTTCTTTCTAGATTATGTAAGATCATATTCATATATTTTTTTGTTGTCTTGTATGTTAAATCAACCACATGTGTTTTAAAAGAAGTATTGCATTCAGCCATCCTGCAGCATTATGACATCAGTAGTTAGAATGCTACCGATCAATCATCCATGTTGGGTTCATTCATTTCCTACAAGACCTAACTGTTTGCATATCTCTGAATCAGGAAACTAGAGTTGATGTTTTCTGTAATTCTATAAATCAGAAGCAGGAAGATATTATCCCATTCATCATTTTATATATTTTTAGGAGATAAACATCTGGTGTCAAAGTGTTTAATGTTTTCATGTTTGCCACACTCATGTGCACTCTCTGTTAAATATGCAAATTCAAATCCAAGTCACTTTTGTATTTGTGGTTTGGAATTCTTTTTTTGTAAATTGTTTAAACTTTTAATAAAATTTTTAAATTGTTTAAATTTATTTGGCTAATATTTGTCTTGGTACTATTATTTCTCAATTGTCTAAACAATACATAAGATCTATTGTTTCTACCTTAATTTAGTTGGCACAACCCATCAACCTCATCCATTTTGATCATAGTAAATAAATTTTCCAGATACATAGTTATCTGATTGTGCCCTCTGTAATCAGGATGGATTGAGTGTCCATTGCATACTTTAAATTTTTAGCACAACCAATGTAGGGCTTTGAGTTTTCAAGCCCTTGTGAGATTTTGTTTAGACAATTGAGAAAGATTTCAGGCGTAGGAGGCAGGATATAGTAGGTGGAAATCAATTTTTGTTAGTCATGGCATGTATTGTTACAGCAGTTTAGTAGAAAGGGATTTAGTCATTTTCATATGACAAATAAATAAATAGTAAATAACGTTTTTTTTTAGAAGAAAAATCTTTTGGAGTTGAATTTTTTTTTTGGAACTTAAAAGTGTTAAAAATAGTTTGGTGTATTTTTGCCTATAAATAATTAATGAATAGAAAATAGCATTTTATTTGCTTTTGAATTTTAAAAGAAAAGTTAGTATCATGAATTTAGTCTTGTGCAAAAATGGTTGTAGTTAAAAAGGATGAATCAGAGATGCAGATGATGATAAAGATGATGCTGTACATGATGAAGGAAATGCATAAATAAATAATAGAAAATTTGAGAGAGTTAAGAGCAGAAATGATGAAAGACATTAGGGAGTGCAAAGCAGAAATGAAGGAAAAAATAGGTAGTACAAATTAGAAATGATTAGAGAAATGAGTGAGATGAGGGATGAAATGGAAAAAAGAGTAGAAGAATGTCAATGAGTAGAAAAGGAAATTGAATTGGAAAATGATCTGAAAAATAAGTTGAGTAAGGAAATTGAGCTAGAACAAAATAGTGTCCATACAGAAAAGGTGGAAATAAAGTTAAAGATAAGCATAGATGGGTACAAATAGAAAGTGTGATAAAAAATCTAGAAAATGTAGATAAAGAAATAGAAGAAAGTTGTAAGGTAAAGACAGAAAATCAGGTAAAAGAGTCTCCATGTGAAACTAAAATAAATTGTTTTTAGTAACTATTTGTTTTGAATATGAATTTGAAAAAAAGAAAAGAGGTAGAAAAAAATTAAGAAATATGATTTTAAAGATGAAGTAGAAGCCATTAATAGAAGGATCTTATGTCAAACATTCAAAAAGATTGTATAAGATAAATTCTTTCTAATTGCTAAGGCTGATAGTATGAATAATAAAGTGAGCTAGAAAAAAAAAAAACAGAACGAGAAAGAGACAAAATAATAAATTTTAGGCAAGCAAAATATAATAGAGGGATAGAAACTTATTTTAATAAGTTAATAAAAAGAGAAAAAAAAACACTGGACCAAAGTTAAAGGTTCATATTTTAGTAATCAGATGGACTGTTTTAAAAAAAAAATATTTTGTTAATGACTTATGAGAATGGATAAGTGAAATGTATTTTAATAAAAAAAATTTTTAGAGTGCTAGGCACATATTTAGTCAGGTTTTTCTAGGAGGGTTTTAAATGTTTAAAGTTAAAAAAAGACCACAGGATTTTTTTTCATCAGATGATGAGGGAGTTGTGACAGTGTAGTCCATATCAATCATTGTTTAAACCCAAAAAAATAATAAATAAACAAAAGTAACTTTTAGTTGATCAAATTTAAATCTAAATTCATTTTAAAATTATTTAAAAAAGATTATATGTATCAATACACATGATCATTTATGTTTAAAATATCTTTTTTATTTATTATATAATGTTGATTTTAAAATAGTTTTCTGTTATTGCTTGTTTTAAATCAAGTTGATTAAAAACAAGCAAACATGTTTGTTACATTCCTATCTCTTATTTTTATCAGTTCTAATTAAATTCTAAAAGTGGAGATTTAATTGTGTGGTATTGTTTTACTTTAAAATAATCATTGGTTGGGATTCCTAAATTAGACTGAGCAGGAGATTGAGATTTGCCCTGCTCTTAGGCATATCATTAAACAACAAAGATAGTTTACATGGGAAATTGAGTGTGGGTATAAATAACCCAAAAATTTATTGGATTATTCTAGAGATCTTTGACCAAGCAAGTACTCTGTCAAAGTGATTGGTTTACTTTTTTATATTCAGTCTGATTAACCTCATTCATACCATTAGCTATTTGGACATTTAATATCTTTAAAAAAATTGCCGTTATTAAAGCAATATTGCTTTCTCAAAGATGCCAAATTATACTACAATAAATTTTATAACCAACAATATATCTTGCTAGCTTAACCTAAAAAATGGACCCATGCATGCTGGCTCCCTTTCAGTTATATCATGAATGTCTAAAATAAACAAGACCCCATGCCTTTACCTTGCCACAGTCAAAATACCTGAAATATGAACCAATATAAAAGTGTGCACTCCTTGAAAATATGCAAACTTTGCTTTATCATAGGGTAAATATTTTTTATATTCTTGCCAGGGTAAATTAATTTAGTTAAATCTCCACTCAATCTTAAATAAAAATCTGTATAGTTAATCAATATTTTAACCTCGTAGTTATTAATTGTATTTGCTTCTTTTATTTTATTTTGTAGTGTGTCTTGGAATCTTAGTTTTAAGATTCCAAGATTGTTTTCATTTTTGGTTTATCAGAGGGTGCATTGTGAGATTATATTTTATATTCTTAATATAAAAATTACATTACTCATTTATTATTTAGATGATAAATTGAAATCAAAACACACCCTATTTCTTTCATTACTTAACTACCATTATTTTATCAGAATAATGTTTAATTTATATTATAACTTTTATAATAGTAATTGGTAGTTGTTGGAAAGTATACATTTAAAATTAAGCCATGCAGTAAATTAAATTTCCTGCGATATTCACTTATTATTTAGATTATACATTAATTCAGTGACTTAATTTCAATTACTGTACAATTAAAAGTTAGGTAATGTTATATATTGTTTTGTTTTTAACTCTAACTTACCATACAATATAATTAATCAACATTACAATTTTATTTTATTAATTCAATTTTATCACACAATAGAGGTTGTTCAATGCATGTGGATGATGGAAAGAGATGAGGTATATATTATAATTTGTCAATTTAAATGGTTGAACTTTACCAATCCCACTTACTAATTTATTTTAAAATGTAATAGATGTTTTGTTCCTATTAATCATAATGTTTCCTCCCATATATCATTTACATTTTACACTCTATAGATCTCAGTAACCCGCAACTGAACTAAGCTAAGGTAAGACAGCATTTTAAGAACCTCATTAATAAATTTAAAAGCAAGATCAGATTAGTAGTTCATTCTATGATCAATCCAATTGGTGCCCCCAAATATTTGTTGATAGAAAAGGTATGAGAGATGTTGGAGGAGGGTTACAAAATATATATGGCCTGTACTTTTTATGTTCATGAAAATAGTACAGGCCATACATGTAGTCAAAAAAAATACAATATTAATGCATGAAACACATGATAAAAATGCAAGATTAAAAAAAAAAGTATCTTATTCAAAATTCATTTTGTGCTATGAATTCAAAATTAACTAGTTTTCTGATTAGTTGTTCCTGGCCAATGCAATGAAATATTGAATTCATCACCCAGGAGAAAATAGAATTTTTTACACTAACTTGATAAGAACTCATAAAAATTGAAACATTTGACAATAATTATTTAGTTATTAATTTATTTTATTTATGTTAAAGAAACTCTGTTTTAACAATTGACGAATTGTTATATTATATTTATACTTTAAGGCCATATAAATATTTTGATTTTCAAAAATAATTGTGAACAATAAAATGACCATTGATTCACTTATATGTATGATGAATGGATTTATTTATATGAATATTTCTAGTAGTACTATTTAATCCATGATATATTCTTTGTTTATTAGCTATAATGTAACTTGGTGTGAATTTTTCATTTGCTTATTGTGAACTATTTAAACCCTGGGAATTCCATTCCATTTATTTGATAGGATACAGTTTGGCCATAAATGTATTTCTTATTATTGTTAATTTGATGATGTGCCACATTTACATTTTATATTGTTACAACTTTGGCTTCTCCAGCATATATTCCTATATTTTGGACCTTTAAAAATTGCCATTTAGTGCGTTATTTTATATAGATTATATTTTTCACTTTTAATATATATATATTTTTCACTTTATATATATATATATATATATATATATATATATATATATATATATATATTCTAACCTCCCCCCGCGCGCTCTCACCCCAAAATATATTGTTTATTGCGAATATTACGGGTTCTAGCTCAGTTAACAAATAAATAAATGAAATATTCAGCATTAATTAAAATGATTACTAGCTCTAATTTTCAAATACAAATATGATTCAATTTTAAAATAAATTAACAAATATTTACTATTTTCATGAGACATGGAGTGACAATACAGGGAACGAGATAGACTACATTGAGCCATTATCCAGATGATACTACCTCAATGGCATAAGAACACTATTCCCCCTTTTTACTATACCAAATAACTAACTCATAGAATTCTTACGACTTTCTGAGCTCTATTCACTACGATTAAAATAATAATCATATCTTAATCTTCTTTATAACAAGAATCTAGCTCAATTAAATAAAATGAAGTAAAATAAAATAAAATCTCAGGTTCATAAATTGTATTCTAACTGCTTTAAAATTACGGTAGTAAAATATGAAAAGGGAATTTTATGTCATAATCTACTACACAGCAACTAACAATAATAACAATAATAATATAATATAATCTTATTTCTTCCTGAATGAAATAAATAAATATGTACGTGGTAGTATTTTAATAATCTGACAACAGAATACGTGTGGCAACATTAGCATATAATTTAAGGTAATATTGTGGCAACCGACTTATGACCAATAAATATAATAAAATTATGATCTTTTAATTTTAACATACCAATAAATTCTCAAAATTATTATGACACTTTTATGTTTACCTTTTTATGCAAAATATATATGTTTGTTTCAATTATAAATGTATCGTGATTTCATGCATCCATGTGGAGAAATAACAACTCGGACACAAAAACTTTAGAACAAATTTAAAACAAAGTTTATTAACAACATAAATAAATTAACAATATTTTTTACACTATATACATTGGATATCCCTTACTCTCATATCTCAACTTAGTTTATTAGTTTATAAAATGAAATCAAAATATTATTTACTTTTCCAAGTTAAATCTTAATTTTTTTTAACACTTAAGAAAATACAGTATTACTACTTGATTTATTATTATGGTTAGCTTATTACAAAATGCATTTCTTATATGATTATCACTAACACTTTGCATCCCTAATATTATTAAAATTATATATATATATATATATATTTACAAAATTTACATTCGTAGTAAAATTCTACAAAATAACAAATTTTAGTTTTATATTGGTTGTATGGAATCTTACAAAGTCAAAACATTGTTCTACATTCGGTATTAGGTATTTATTGTTCATTATCCGATGTTTATTAATCCTAATATTCTCATTCAAGCCTTACTTCGGATGATATAATTACAACTATTAATATACCATGCACAAGTATATGTTTATTATACCTTATTGAACTATTTTCTTAATAAATATGCAATACTTATTTTCTAAATATTATTAAAAAAAATTCATTCAAATTTTATTATCACTTTTAAAATACTTGGTTTAGATTTCTTTTCAAAATCATATATTCATTTCTGAATTAATTTTACAATGTATTATATGATTCTTTCTCTCTTTATGATATTTTGGACTTTCAATTTCAAAGTTACACCATTCTATACATTCCAGCAAATAAACTATTCTTACATAAACGATAACATATCTTCAGTTCTATTTTATTCATTATTTCTTTGAAAATATCTTTCTGACCGATGCAGATTCACAAAATAAGGATAGCGAAGATAGATGCATAGGATCAATATACAACTAGAATATTACTCGTCATATACCTTGACAATCATGGCACAGTCAATTAAAATGCACTATAGAGGAGTGACCTTTACCTGTCTACCAACCTCTATCATAGGAACGATGCTAAAGCTATTTCTTCAGCTTTATTATAACATCAAAAGTTTAAAGATAGGTAAAAACACTGTCCAAACCATATGTGTTCAGTCATAGGGCCTAGTTAACTATACTGAAATCACACAAAACTAAATATGATCCAAATCCTTTATTTTTTCCTATTTCTTAAAAAAAAAACATCATCTTGGTTTCCTCTCCACTAGTACTTCCAAGTCACTATTCGATCTTATTTCTCAAGATTTTTTCTATACTGTACATCGACAAATACATATCTGCATTACTAACAATAACAAAATTAATTTATTTTAAAACTATTCCACTGTTCTATAAAACAGATTGCTTACTACTTTCATCCGTATATTTACTCATACAAACTATTTAAATATCTGAATACTTTATCACATGAAAGTTCAAAAGAATCACACAATTGTTCTGTTAAATTATACGATTAATATACTTTAAAAAATTGTCATATGCATAATCCGAATTACTCCTATATCATAATATGTTAAAAATGTTGTATAAAATGTGTACATATAATTTAAACTTTCACACTTCATTCTTAGGTCAATAGTTGATCTAAAAAAAATACATTATGCATTATAAATAACTATTAAAATTACCAAACAACCTTTATCTCCTGGTTGCATTCTGTAGGCTTCACCATCCATTTGATCCTTGTAGATATAAGATTCACATCCATACACTTTATTTTTAAACAATATTTCTATAATTTTATCAAGTTATTATATTTAAATTTTAATATTACTAAATTTATGTTTATTTGTTTTCCCTAATCTCACATAACATTTTATATTTTAAAATAAATTAGTAAAAAATATTCCAAACTATATTTACTATACTTCTTCATCAAATTTCCTTGAAAACTGTTCATATTAAAGTTAAAAAAATGTTTATTATTTCTTCTTTAGTCACTTAATGTTCTTCTCCCTGCTTGTTCAATTTTAAGGCAAAACAATTATTGCTCTGTTTAATAACTATTCATAGATGACAATCCTTGGTTTTTTATAATATTTAATACAATTATTAATTATGATATTAGTTAATCCCGTAAAGAAAACTTCTAAATATTCTCTTCTAATATTTCTTGGTAATATTTTCTCCCGCGCGACTTTTACGATGCATCTTCTCAGTACTTTGATTTAAATATTCAACAAAACTTTTCTGTTTCCATGGATTAATTTTCATTAAGTAATTTAAATTTCCAATTTTCCTAATCTCTATCTTTATTAAGTGCTTTTATAATGAACACTTTATAATATTTTAATTCTTCTTAGATAAAGTTTTTTCTTTTCCTTTTTTTTTTAAAAAAAATAATGACTCTTTCATATCATTATTCGGTAATTTTTCCTTTCTTTTAAAATTCTGGTAACTATATACTTTGTAATGTTTCCTTTAAAAAGGACAAACATTCTTTCTCTGTTATAACTTTTACATAATAATTTTCTTTATGATATACGCATCTTAATTTTTCCATAGAGAAGAATAAAAAAACTTCAGAGTAGCCTTATAATTTTGTGCGTCATAAATTTTTCTGACGGCAAGTAACTTCTCTTTTAAGTTTTCCATATAACGTCCAAATTATATTCCTCTGAGTTACAATAATAAGTTTCTGGTTGAGCATAAATAAAGCTGTATCAAGGCACTTTACAAATATTTTTCCTTTCTCATAACTTCTATATACTGTTTTCTGTAGTATTTCCATTTTTACTGCAAGGTTTTGGCTAAACTTGAATAAAATATCCTGGTAAGAAAACTTTTAAAACTAGCCCTCCATTTAAAGGTAGTTCAAAATATTATATTTAAAAAAAAACTTTTAAAATAAATATAATATTTTAAAATTATATCACTTTTCTAGCTTACGATCTTATACAGCTAAAAAATATGTTACTCCTTTTTTTCTTACACATTACCTTCTCCCGCTCCATCTAATTCTTATATTTCATCTGCTAAAATACCTCCGTTGATTGGTTAATTACTTTTTAGCGTGAACAAATTTACACTTTTTTAGTTTTATAACAGACTAGACTTTTTTAAAATAAAGAAGTTATGACGTCATGTTTTAAAATATTACTTAGAACAGTATTTTTAAACTCAATTATAGTTTTATCAAAGTCATTTATTTTTTTTAAAACAATTATTAAAATAATATTTAATATCTATTTTAATATTAATATTTAATTTATCTTGTTTTTATTTAAATAAAATATTTAATTTTTTTATTAACTGTATTCAACTTTTAAACACTACTTAAATATTACATCATTTAAATATTTAAAATAACTATTTAATATTTCAACACTCATTTCAATGATAGATAGCAATTACATCAGTTCCATAATCCACAAACTTTATTATTATATTCTAACAAGCGTGTGTGTGAAGGTATATAATATACAGTCACATGATTACTAACTTTATCAGATGATTTTTTAATTTACGTCTCGGTCTAAATTACCAAAACTGATATATTTTATAAAAATTTGTAAAATAATTTAAAAATGTAGAACTAAATATAATTCTCACCATCCCAAAGTTTATCTTAAAATATATTAGATTAAATTTGAATATTAATTATAATTATAATATTACATATAGCATTTATTTAATTTATTAGTTTTAAAATATTAAAATTGGATTGTTAATATACTTTTAACTATTTATAGCTGTATTATTTTATATGGCCAGCTTTTACAACCATAAGCAAGGATATAATTAAGCTTTATTTAACTGTTTCTTTAAAATAATCCATTACACTTTTACATACCAGGTAATTTTCAGCCTTAAATTGTACTATAAGATCTAATCGATCATACAATTATCAATATATTACACAAACGTATCTTAAAATTTAAAATTTTTTAGTAATTGACCATTCTACCTTATTATGACCTATAGATAAGGGCACAAAATATATATATATATATATATATATATATATATATATATATATATATATATATATATATATATATATATATATATATATATATATATATATATATATATATATATAAATACTCAGTCTTAATTAGTGGTATACAAGAACATATGTTTATGTTATTCTAAAAAAAAAAAAAAAAACGGAACGCAGTTTATTTGTTATATCTAATACTGCTTTAATGATATTTAGACTTATGTAGCTAATTTGTATTATTTCACCAAAAACTTTATTCAAACTGGAATTTAACATATATGAATAATAATAATAAAAAGAAAAACTGTCGTCTATTTTATGATAAAATATTGAATTAAAAGTTTATTTAAAACTTTATAAAAGGTATTTTTTTTTGCTAGTCCAATAATAGAAAAAAAAAAACAACTTTATTTTTGTAAATTAAAAGAATATTAATTTACGGCATCTTTAAAAAAAAAAGTTATTGGACACATTACAATATTTAAAAAAAAAAAAAAAACCATAAAAAATGGAAGGAAAAAATATTGAAAGCAAATTCTTCAAATTTTGAAGCAAACTTATCATAAATTATTTTTATTTAATAAAAAAATTGGATAATTTGTAAAATAAAAACAGTATTCAAATGCATTCTTATATATGTATTTTTATTTTATTTTTGCAAAAGATTCGTAAGCTGATTAAAAATAGTCGTTGTGTTTTTGTTTTTTTTTTTTACAATTTTGATAAAATTTCGTTTCATTTTTTTTTTATTACTTATTTAATATTTCAAGATAAATAAATAATTATAAATGCTTCCAATAATTAATTTGAAAATAGACAATGCAAAACAATAAGACCCAAAAAAAAATTAAGAATTTCACCTTTCTGTTAAAATATTCATATTTTGGTTAACGTTGTCTTTACTGAGAAAACTAAAGTTTTATAAATAAGAAAAAAGTTTGTAATAAAAATATTGGAAATAAAATATAAATATATAATTGGATAAAAATATTACAATGCGTACATAAACAATAAATTAATTATAATCATCAAGAACATATATTAATAGTTTATCATTATAAAGTAAATAGTAACAAGAATTTTAAAAAAATCCTGATAAAACTATATATATATATATATATATATATATATATATATATATATATATATATATATATATATATATATATATATATATATATATATATATATATATATATATATATATATATATATATATATATTGTACGGGTCAAATATATTTTTTATCCAACTCGACCTGAATCAATGAAACCGGACTTAAAACCCAGTCAAATCAAAGAATTATATAAAAGATCAAACTGAATTCGAACCCAATTCATGAGTTCAGATCAAAACCTAATGGATAATACATATTGATGGCACATGAGACTTTGCACCATGAACTAGCTCAATGGATGTGACAATTACTGAAACCACTTATCTGACTCTAACTAATGTATGATAAAATGACTACGGATATTTCTGAATAAATTCACATATGTATATTTCGGTTGCGAATAAAAACAGTGAGCAAGAATATTTAAAACTAATTAATAAATAATAAGCAATCAAACCAAGTATGTATATAACATTTAATAATAAGCAGATATTTGTTCAAATATTTGTGATGAGTATTATAAATTATCTCTAGTCTTCGGAGCTTGAATTACAATGTACAATAAATAATGACAGTTGAACTCATATGCAAATAATTAATACTAAAGTGTTTAAGAAATATATTTATCTATGCCCCGATAAAGTAGACAAGTGTAAATAATGATACCTATGGTGTTTGTGCTGAACGAATTACAGACATTACTCATTATTCGATATTTTATTTGGAAAAGAAAATATGATTCTAATTTTATATAAGAAAAAAGGTGAGAGTCTTTTCCACACATCCATAAATCAATTCATTAACAGCATGATAAATATATAGGGTATAACTTCATTATTTAACAAAGAAAATTATATAAATTATTGATAAATATAAAATTATTCGACTTTAATGAAATCAATTCATTAGTATTTATAAAGAAAAAGAGCAGACCTTTATTTGAACTAAGAAATAAAATAGTATATATATATATATATATATATATATATATATATATATATATATATATATATATATATATTTATACAGACGATATATATATATATATATATATATAATATCGCCGAAATGACAAACCCAAGAAGCAGGAGGATAGCTCACATTAGCAACAATCTGAATGGTGATGATATAGAGATCATCATATTTGATTAATAAAGCTCAAATTATATAATAAATTCTTAACATAATGACCTGATTATATTCGATTAAAATCAAACTTACTCGGAGCAAATGTGCTTAAGTGCAATTATATAATTATAATAATAATTACTTTTTATATCATGCCCTTCCAGAATACAAATATAAAATACAAGTTTAAAATAATATCTATTTTATTTTACTTATTAACCTTTCATAAAATATTAATAAATATTATCAATATAAATAAATATTTATATAACTTCAATAAAATAGCCAGGAACGTAGATTATAAACTGAGCTAATAATACTTCTCAGTCATTGGTAAAATCATATCAAACATTAAATAAATCCTTCAACTCAATAATTAAGAGAACCGTATTAATTTAGTTCCAACGGGCAATAATTAATCTATAAAATTTATTGAAATACTATTTTCTTAAGGTGAGTTTAAACGGAAAAGATGATTATCGAGTCCAAGGTATTATTGGCATATTATTGCAAATAAATGATATTAATAATCATTCAAATAAATAAACTTAAAATTAGTTAAAACGAACCACCATAATAGAAGAAAGGTAACAAGATATTAATTTTAAGACTAGATATAATGGAATAGAAAGTACAATAACAAAATTTAACACATTATAAAATGATTTGAGACATTTTAGACAGTAGCTAACTTAAATTATGATTTGAGATATAATTTATAAACAGACCAAAAGGTTGCAGATTATAAAGTAAAAATTGTTACCACTCCTTCCATGCCTTGCTCATTTTCATATAGACAGAGTTCGGTTAGGTTTAGGAGATAACATAGGCGTGCACTTGATTCATGTGAATTTCATTTTTGGATTATTTTACTTCTGTATTTTGGAAGCTTTTAATTAGTGGTGAAAAGTTCTGTTTAGCAGCAACATTTTGAAGATTTGTGGAGAACTTCAGGTCCAGCAATCATATTTCAAAAGTTAACCATGTTACATGCTGAAAATACTATTTAAAAAAAGAACATAGTTTCTGATGGCAACTCCTCTTAATTTAATAGCAATGGCTCCCTATGAAAATGTTTGCGGTTTTTTTTTTCCTTTTTCCTATGGATTCCTGCCTATTCTGATCGTGATGCCTTAAGGCTAAAGCTTTTACATTAGTATAAACCAAAATTTTCTTTAATTGATTTCCGATCCATTCCTCCAATAAGACTTTCACATGCATTAACTTTGAATTTATTTTCTATTTAAAAAAATGAATTTGTAAAACCTGAACAAAATTTTTAATTTAGAACCATCCTTAAAGTTTTAACTTATCATTTTAACTAATTAATAAAAAGATTCCCTATTGTCTTTGGGAAAGGACGATCTGAAAGCTTATCGAAATAATGTAACTTTTAATCATATAAATTTAAACAAAATGGTAAAATATGAAATAAAACATTCTGATGTAATAAAACTTTATAATAGATATATATTTAATTATTTACAAATATATACATACAATCCATGTAATTAAAATTAATATTTTCATGAATATTTTATGAGGTAATTAATAACATTAACAAATTTAAACATAATATGATTAGCTTCAATAAATACTTAAATTAATAACCTGGGTTTTAATTGAAAATAACATGTATTTCAGATAGTATAAGGTCTCATTACTTTTGGAAATATTAACTGTTAGTAACAGGGTTTGAACTAGATTAATGTTGGAATTGCATGAAGCTCCGATCGCACTTAGGTTCAACCACTTCAATAAAACACACCAAAAACAATATAATTTATTTATTACATTTTATATCTACGAAAATTTAAAAAGGTTATTATCAATATATTTTATATAAGTTTACAAAAGCAGTAGTAAAAAAATCTAAAAATATAATTTATTGGCATAATATATATATATAATTCTATAATTTGAATTTTTTTTAATATAATTTTAAATCATCTGTTTTATTTTTAATGGAGACAAATTCAATGTAGTATAATGTTCCATCAAAACAAAAAAAAAAAAAAAAACATATTGTCTCAAATATCTATCTGACACATATTTTATACCTTTTTTCTTTATATCTTATAATTTGTAATGTTATGACTATTATTGTAATCTATTTGAAAAACACTTCAACTCTATCTTCTTTCAGTGTTTTACATTTTTTTTATGATTTTTTTTGATTTAATAATTGTAAAATATGTTAATTGTACTTCCTTGTTACTTTCAACTTTTATCTTCCTGATGTGTTTGAAAATAAATAAATAAAATTGTAAGTGAACTAAATGAAATTTATATGAGTTAAATAATGTAAGCAAGACATGTTATATTAAGTAATTAAAATATAAGTCTATTGTTAGATAGTTTCATTAGTGATTAAATTTAAAAGAACTGTAACATTATAAATAATTACATTCATAATCTGAATCTAAAACCTTTTATTCTATGCAATAGTAATTGAAAGATTGAGATGTTGCTATTTTTGAATGATCTGGATTAAGACAAAAGCACACAAAGTAATTGTAAAAGTTGAAATTCAAATGTACAAGAGGACAACCTAGTACACAATAAATTTCCACATCTGTTGGTTCCAAAAAGACCTAGAATCATGTGCCTGCCACCTCAGTCTCATTATTATTTTTATGTCTGTATTGATGAGTTTATGTAAGTATTATTTCTGATATTTCTTTTTATATTATCTTGCTTGTCAGAATAATGTGTTATATGTTATTCAAATTATTTATGTAATATTTACTTCTGCTTTTTAGTTCATCTTTACCATGATGGCAGTACTCATAATGGCAGTACACAGCATTGAAAAAAACGTTTTTTGCAGTAAATTCTTTTTATTGGTTGATTTTAGGTCTCCAATCCACATTTAATAATGAAAATTGATGTTTATTTAAGGCTTTTTTTTTCTTTCAAACATATAAATATCATTTTGTTTTAATATAAAATTATTTCTATTAACATCACCCCAATCAACAAGAATAATGTTTGTGAAAATCACTAAGGTTTTCAACTTTAATTATATCCACTTACTTTAAATATTTCAAGCTGCAAGCACTTAATTAATTTTAAAATATTTCATAATTATTTTGTATGTGGTTTTCTTTTTTATATAAAACTATAAAATTTGATTTTCTTTTTAAACACCATATATATATATATATATATATATATATATATATATATATATATATATATATATATATATATATATATATATATATATATATATATATATATATATATATATATATATATATATATATATATATATATATATATATATATATATGGAAAAGATGGTATATCCACAATCTTCACAACTTATGGATCCTATTACATCTCAGAGTTCAAACTCAGGGAAGATATTTGCCTTTAATTCTACTCAAGGATGGATTTAAATAGGATGGTAATAATGTGACCTCTATATAGGTCCCTAATTCTTTTTAATAAAGAATATATTAAAAATGTGTACACATGTATGATAGGTATTCTGGTGAGTGAAGTATGAATAAAGCTTGATAATTTAGAGACCAGAAAAACACAGATTTTAACTTCAATCAACAAATATTTATTAACAAATCTGTGTTAAATTTAAAATATTTATAAAATTAATAAGAATGTATATACATGAATATAATAAAGTATTGATTAGTTTTTCCTAAAATATGACTAGCTGTGATTTAAATATTAAATTATCAACCAAAATAAAAATTATAACATTACAATGCACAATGTAGAATAAAATAACTATTATTTTGAAGATCAAACTATATTATTAAATGTTGAATGTTTACTATGATTGTGTATGTCTATGGATTGCTAATTTATGACTTATAGATAGAGTTCATCCATAAGACTGTTAATCAAACCAACAGGAAAGTGTGTTCATATATAATTATTTGTTAGTAAATCAAATTAAGATTTAATTTAAATATAATTAAGTGTATATGTTTAAACATTAGACTTTTGTCTTTTAAGTCATTGTCCAATCTAATGCATCCAATTATGTTAAGAGTTTATTTATGAACATATATAATTTATATAAGTACACTTTGAGTTGTGTATTTATATTTCTCTCCTTCTATAAAAATTTAAGCCAAATAGGTTATTTTCATTTTAGATTTAGAGAAAAAAATGTTTTCTGCAATTGAGTAAAAAAGTGAGGAAAATTTAACTCAACTCTCAGTATACACTAAAAAAAAAATACAAATATAAAATATTTAAAAACATCAAAATTAAATGAAATCTTGGACCTCTTTAAAAACAAAGGGTTCAAATCTGTAAGAGTGGCTTCAGTGTTTATATTTATTTAGCAGATGGTGTATTCCTTTTATTTATGCATGTTGAATGATTTTAAATTTCCAATCACTTAACAATTCCCATGTTGAAATCGAATTTTTGGGCTCTTGATTTTGTAGACATTACCTTTCCAATTCCATCTTTTAATCATCCCATGCTGCTTTAGACACTGGGCATATCAATAGTTATTATACTCCATCACCATCTGATATATATATATATATATATATATATATATATATATATATATATATATATATATATATATATATATATATATATATATATATATATATATATATATATGTGTATGTGTGTGTGTGTGTGTGTGTGTTGTGTGTGTGTAAAAAGTGTGATAATAGATTTTGCTTCAAAAGAAATACAAATTAGTATTTTAAAATTTTATTTCATTATTATATTTTAATTATATTTTTGTGGTTGATAAGCAAATATAAATCTCTCAAAATTAGTATTTGAAGAAATGAAAGTTCATAACTTAATAATGTATTTTTTCTTTTTAATATATTTTGCACTTTACCAAATAAATGTCATTCATGATATTAAGTTTTTTTTTTTAAAAATTGAAATGGAATCATGATAATTAATATAATAATAATTAAAAAAATATTCTTATGCTAAAGCTTTACTTTAATAGTATTCTATTTTGAACAACAATCACCAACAAACTACAAAGAACTGTTTCTTAGCTTTTTTTCATGTTCCAAAATCACCAAATGTTTACTCTTTTTTTTAATCTTTTAAACAGCAGAAACCTGGTTTCTAGTATTTCTTAACATTAGATTACTATTATGGCTGTCACATCATGATCGAAACTATTAAAAATACAATGTATAAATAAGTATGTATAGATGTTCTATTTCACATTTTATTCTAACAAAAAAACACATAAATTCATTCTTTTATGAATGTATAATTATATATATATATATATATATATATATATATATATATATAATATATACATTCATATATATATATATATATATATATATATATTGTGCCCTTTTGTATGGGTCTCCATAAATTGATGTATCCATCTATTTAAAAAATTTTAAATTTAAGATATATTTAACTATATGATGTTAATTTTGTTTATAACAATCTTTTTAAAAATGTAACTAAAGTAATTCATGAGTATTTGATATGTAAAAATTGTGCTGATGTTTGAGAGAGACGTTTCAATAGGAGTAATAATAGTATATGGTTGGGAAAACTGGCCATGATCAATACTGCATTAATAAATTTAATAAATAAATGTTTAAATTTAAAAGTTTTTAAAAGACAAGTTAAAATTAAATGCATATATTTATTGTTGATAAAGATTAAAATTTAATAAATGAATATAAATATTTTAATTATTAGTAGTACATAATAGAAGATTAATATATGATTTTAATAATATCAAATTTTTATTTTAAAAGTTGTTATAAGATATTATTTATTTTAAAAATATTTATTTTAAAAAAAATGAATTGTTAGTTTATTTTTAGATTATTACAAGCGTTTGTAGCTTTGTTGTAAAAAAAAACAAAAAAAAACAGATGTTAGTTAGATACATACACACATGCTTGGGAGTTTTTTTTTAGTAAAGTTGCAAAGCTATTTTAAGATTCTGTTATAAAATTTATAAATATTATATTGGCTATCATGAGATAAAAATAAAAATAATTAATGTGAAATATTAAATCTGATTTTTAAAATACTGCTTAAAAACATAACGAATAAAAATAGACTTAGTTTGTTTATAAAAATAATCTTATAAAAGTTAAAAGTGAAATTAAGTAAGAAAGTATATTTTAAAAAAATGTTTAATGGATTTAAATAAATAATAAAGATTGATTTAAGAATTTGATAATGTGATAAATAATAAATATTAAATAAGTCATTATTTATTTTTAATTCTGTCTTGTTGGTAAAATATGTAAATAAGCTAGCAAGTCGATTGTTTAATTCACCAATCAAGTGGGAGTTTTCTTCCAGTATAAAACCAGGGTTCAATTGTTCGGAGGGGACTTGTGATTGAAATTCTTAAAAAGTAAAAGGTGCTATTAGAAATAGCTAAGTAATTATAGACGCTCTCAAAATCGTTTTAAAATTATTAGAGAGTAGTTTTAAAAAAATAATTTATAAAAGTTTATCGATGAATATGCAGTGTTAATTTTAATTATAATTTCCTATCGTCTCGATCAAAGCTCAATTTACTATCAAATAGTCATGAAGACATCGTATAAGGATATAATGTATTGGAGACTTTATACTGAAAATTTAACAAACGCTGGATTAACTAGGAGAGTTTCTAGATGCATAAAAATAATACATTGGACCTTATATAAATTTAAAAGCTGATGGTAATTAATTTTTATAAAACAGATATTTAAAAGAATGAAAAATACTTCTTTATAAAGAAAGTATTTGTGAATTATAAATCTAAGTATATAACTTAGTAAATATAGTAAATAATAATGATTACATAAATGCTTGCCTTGTTAAGTCTTTATGGTTTAAAAGACTACATTTTAATATTTTTAAAAGGCAAATAAATTGAAAATTTAATAGGTCAAGAAATACTTATAAGTCAAATTATGATATTATTAAAGTCTGAACGCTGGTCGTATAGAAGACTCTAAAAATAATCTTACCTAAGTATCTGTTACGGAATGCGCAAATATACGTGGATATCCAAATCAATTAAAATAACTAAACAAGAACTTTATAAACTATAGATTAATTTTAAAAATAATAACTTTTAAAAATTTTTCCTTAAAGAAAATGAATATGGATCCTATAAACTATTTTAATTTTATTTTGTTTATGGTGGAACTGACTTTGACTTTTATTTTTTATTTTATTTTTTTTAAAAAAAAAGAACGTTTTCATTTATTCGATAAAAACTTTTAAAAAACACGTGATGTACCGGAAAAGGAAGTAGTGTTTGGTGAAAATTTGTGCCTAGGAAAAAGAACAATATAGTGGAAGAAGACACCGTTGGATGTTATGTAATATATTTTTATTTATTAACTAACATAAATATTTAATTAATTATTAGTTTATTGAAAGATAGGAAAGGTACATTTACATTTTTTTTAAAGTAATAACTAAATATTAATATAATTTTTTTATTGCATAAAGTTTATTTTATAATTATACAACACGTAATATTTTAAAGAATAATTGTTGAGTGTAAATGTGAAATTATTTTGTAAAACTGAAATCTTGGAGGACATCGTGTGACGGACTGTACATTGAAGTATCATTTATGGTAAAAATTGTGTAATAATAATAATAATTTGATGTATTTACTATGTTTTCTTTAGATCAACCAAATGTTATATGATTATTGAATGAATGTATTAATGTTTAAATAATATACACACATAAGATTAATAATAGCAGTTTTATTTTAATATGCATATTTTAAATTGATGATGTAAATTTAGTACAACGTAATATGAGAACCTAGAAATAATTATATGATTCTTTCTTGAATAAATTTTAATGTTTTTGTTACAATATTAGGAATTAGATTTTATTAGCATAAGTTATTTATTTTTTTTCTTTTCAAGTTAGTAAGAAGTATATGAAGTCTATATTTTTTATTTATTTTATTAGATCAGTTAAGTTAATTTTACATAGAAATTTATATCTTGATTGAAGGCTTATTGTATATAGAGGATGAGGTATAAGAGAGTTTGGATCGTTATTATTTTTGTTTTAAAATTGGTCATTTGTTTTTCTGAAATTAAATAAGGTTAAAATGACTTTTGTAGATAGAAGTTTATTAGGAAGAAATAAGAATAACAAGTAAAGCAAAGTAATGATTTAAATAGAAAAGAATCATAGAATTTTATTTAACATAATACTTTATAAAAATTTGAAATTGTTGAATAATTTTAAATATTATTTTTAAAAGAACATATACCTATTGCATATTTTGATAAGACATGTAGTATGACATTATATCGGAATGAAATAAACAGTGATAATCAATAATTGTTATTATATTACAAGTTTATACATTAATTGATCTTTGAGTAATATTAATGGTACATTTAATACATACTAGTACATTATAATATAAATAGCAGTAAGACTTAAGTGAAATAGCATTTTTAATTATTAAAGTTTGTTTATTTACATACATGCTACATGAATGATATCTTACATAAAACCTTTTCTTATATTAATTGATAACAAATGATTTTTATTAAAATTAAAGTCATAAACTTAATTAAATGTTATTGATAGAACATTTAATAAATGTATAAATTATCTACTTATGATTATGGAAATAATAACAGTGTAAAAAACTTGTATTATTATTTTTCTTATTTTTGTTTATTTTCTTTAGTTCCATTTAAATGTAAATAGTGTAAATAAGTTATTTGTTAAAGTTGATGTAAATAAATTTGTTTAAGTTGTTTAAAAGTGTGTCGAATTCATTATTTTACACCACAGCATTTGACAACAGATAATTTGAATAAACATAATATTTGCACAATATGAATTTATTATTTTATTATTTGAGAAAGAAACACAATATTTTCTTAATATAATTTATAGAAATTGATTGACATTAACATATAATATTACAATGGTCATAAAGTAATTATAATGCACAATATAAGAGTATAAGATTATTTATTGCCACAGATTGTTAAATTATAAGATTTTAGTATATTTTAAAATTAAGATACTATATGGAAATGAAAGACATGTATATGATTTGCTTATTTTCTTAATGATTAATAGTACAATAAAATAGATGAGATTAAGCTATACACTAAAGATTATTATTGTCAGTTATTGTTATTAGAATAAGTTAGGTGTATTTAGGTTTGATATTAAATCCCTTATCATTCCTATTTACATGAATTATTATTACTTTAAGATAATTAGAAGAACCTGAGATTTTTAATTATAGTTCCTTAACAAAAGATTGAGATTTATTTATCTATTATTATTAAAGATAATTCATTTATAAAAGTCATAAGAATGCTGTAGAGTTAGTAATGAGATAATAAAGAGGTAATAGTATTCTTATGCCATTGAGACAGTGTCTTGGAAAGACATTGACTCAATGTAAGTCCAATTACCAATTGTAACTTCACTTCACAGTCTCATGATTTTAGTAAGTATTTATTTAAGTAGTACATAATATTGAACTATATTAATTTTTGATAAGTTTGTAATAAATTTGATAAGTTATAATATTATAAAAATATACTAAAGATAATTGTACATATTTTAGCTGAGCATAATGATTTAATTGAGCTAGTCTTATTTTAAATTATATCATATATCGAGAAGTGAGGGTACAATATATATATATATATATATATATATATATATATATATATATATATATATATATATATATAGGTG
>JAQFVV010000418.1:97500-193106 GCA_028023455.1 Epiperipatus broadwayi | reverse complement strand
TATATATGGGTGTGTCTCCAAATATTCTAAAAATATGTTTTAAAAGTTAGCTGCCTACTTGCTACTCAAATCAATCAGATATTGGACAATCTACTAAATAACAGATTGGTTCACATTTCCCTGTATGGTTTCTTTACAGATAGTTTTATTCTTTCAAGATCTATACCCCAAGAATCTCCACTTAGCAGTCTCTTATTAATATTCTACTTAAACCCTCTTCTTAAACAGATTGAGCCAGAACTTCCAGGAATCTATATACCCCAGCTGACGAAACACTGTAAAGCATTTGCCTACATGGATGATGTACTTGTCACTCTACCATCCCAAAAATATCTAAAACCCCTCATCCAAATAATCAAAAATTTTTTCCGAATCCTCCAAACTTTCCTTCAAACTTAACAAGTCATCGGACTGGAAAATTAGCACCGGAAAGAAGATCTCATCACCTTTCTCAGCAGACCCCCAAAACTTTTTGGTATTTCCCATATACAACTCACCACAAGCCATGTTGATACAAATACAGAATTCCATCATTGAAGCCACACAGTTAAATACCTTGCCAAGGCTTACTTTTTGCTGCAATGGAAAATCTCTCTCCTCAATATCAAGGTAATGGAAAACATTAGCTACTATCTAACCATAATTAAAATGACAAATACTTTCAACACAAAAATCAACTGAATCTGTGCACAGCTTTCTTGGAATGGTAAAACAGCGGCCATAGGAATTGAACACATGCAATGACATAGTAAAAATAATGGTATGTCATTGCACACAACTTTTTCTATATATTACCAAAGTGCCACTCTCTGATGCACATCCTCCAAAAGAAATTTTCCCAGATTTTAGTGGGACAACCAGTCAGTCCATCAGAGAGACCTCTACCTTCAAAGATAAGCTGGCTAAATCAAATACTTGACTACCTTCTCGCTCACAATGGCCACTCTACCCTGGTATTCAGACAAAAAATCTCTATTTGGGATGCTCATAACCTGCTATTTTCCATACAAAACTCTACAATTGCTTTCTCAGTGGTAACAATCAGGTGTTCACCAGGTTTTTCAGGCATCTCAAGCTGGAGCCAATGTTCCTGGATTTTCTAGTGATAATCAACCTGAATTCACTCCAGATGAACTGGTTCCTACACTACAGAAGATTCCTCAAGAATATATATCCTACATATCACAACTGCCATAGAACCTGTGAAACCTTTCATCATATGAAAAATGATTGCCCAACATATGAAAAAATCAGAACATTCATTACTCACTACTGCCACATTTCCCAGAACAAAATCATAAATAACAAAAGCTGCTTTCTGTCCAGAGATTATGTCACCACAAGACTCTCAAACTTTATCACTTAGGCCATCTGGATGGCCATATGTCGCATCAAGTTTACCTTTTCTCATCCCAAGGCTGAAGACACATTCATTTTCAAGCTGAATGAATTTCGCCATAAGGACAGAATAATCTCATCCAGATTTTTATTTGACAATACGTGGAGCCTGATTAAGCTGGATTAAACAACATGAGGGACTAAATCAGAACATTTGGTTGCCTGACTAACATGGATAACTATTATTGTTGATTTACAATTGTATCATTATTACATATATTTTTTAATAAAGTTATTTATAAATAAAAGTTAGATGCCTATCTAATCTTTACATTTTTCTCTTCCACAACATCAGTTAATTATTATTATTTTTTATAAGGATTGGACATCACCTTACAATATATTGTAACTAGTTGGATTACATGGTACACAGCAACATAAATGTTTGTGTCCATATATTGTAGCAGACAATCTTAGCCCAAGATCGAGCTCCACTGGTCTACCACTTAACCTACTGTTTTTTTCATGACATGTGTATAAACTATAAGTATATTTCTGAGAAGTGTCTATAAAAGTTTATAAATATAAATCTCAAATAAAAGTTTTCTTTAAATTTAAACATTGACTTTTATGGATGTGACTCAGATATATACATATATTAACAGAGTTTATATATATATATATATATATATATATATATATATATATATATATATATATATATATATATATATATATATATATATATATATATATATATATATATTGTGCCCTTTTCTATAGGTCGGTAATAGTTTATACCAGTCAATTACTAAAAATTTTAAATTTTAGAATATGTTCTTTTAATACATTAATTATAGTTTGTCAATTATATCTTTAAAGTACAATTTGAGGCTAAAGCAAGTATATAGTATATAAAATTATAGCGAATTATTTAAAAGTAGTTAAGTAAAGCTTAAAATATTGTTTCATATGGTTGTAAAAGCTGGCCATATTAAATAACACAGCTGTAAATATTAAAAGTATTTTTAATAAGCTCAATTTTAATAGTCTTAAATGTATAGATAAATAAATGTAATACTGTATTTATTTTTATAAATTATGTTTAATAATCAAAATTAATATAGTATATTTTTAAAACAAACTTTATGATGGTGAAAATTATATCTAATTCTATATTTTGTAAATTGTTCTTCCAAATTTTTTATAATTATTTTATATAATATAATAAGTGTATCAATTTTATTAGTCTAGGCAGAGAAATAGATTGAAAATCGTCTGTCAAAGTTATTAATCATGTGACTTGTAAATTATATACTTTCACACACACGCTTGTTTGAGTTAATAATAAAGTTTAAAATATTTTAAAAGTTATATTATAGAATTGGATAGAATTATTGTCTATCATAAAAGTAAATAGTATTAAACATTATGTTAACTATCGTATGTAATGTTTTAAGTAATGTAATAAAGACGAATACAGATTTAATAAAAATTAAATATTTTGTTTAAATAAAAATTGATAAATGGAATAAGTTATTAAATGTATTTTAATAGTTATTTTAAAAGATTAAATAATTTAAATAAAATAACAATTGAATTAACAGTGATATTTTAAATAATGTTTTAAGTTCATTACGTCATAATTTCTAATTTTGAAATTCAATTCTACTATAAAGTAAAAATATGTAAATGTGTTCTCAAGCTAAAGTAAGAATTAACCAATAGGAATAAGTATTCTTACAGACTATAAATATCATCGTAACTAAGTTATCAGGGGAGATTAATAATGTATTGAAACTAGAGAAAGGTAAATTATAACTATCAAAAAGATAGTATTTTAAAATTTTTTTATTTTAGTCAATTTTTTTAGTACTTTCTTATCATTTTATTTGAAAAAAAAACTAATTGATAATTTTTAAAAGTATTTTTGCAAAAGAGGGTGTTAAAAATTATATATTTAGAAACTTCGTGGAGATGATTTTCTAATTTTTTAAAAGTTACTTGCCAGTTGTATTTTATCTAAAAATTTAACCTAGACTTCACAATAAAGGATGGATATACTACAAAATAAAATGGATATAAGTTGTAATGCTGAAAAAATATTTGAAATATTTATTGATACAGCTTTATTAATATTTCACCAAAGAACTGTTTTGGTACATAAAAAAAAACACAGCTCGGACATTATACGGAGTCTAAAAAAGTATTGAAACATATTATTTATAAGCTGATCCAAGATTTATTTTTAAAATAGTAATAAGACAATTATATTTCATGAATTATTTTATATAATATGATATTCAAAGGAGTAAAATGTTATATACTTTATGAAGATAACATTTTTAATGATATTTTCAATAATTAAAGAAAGAACCCAGGAGAATATGTTATAGAAGCATTTTTGATATTAAAATATCTGTTCTTAAAATTATTTAAAATGTATTTGGAAAAGATTTGTTCAAAAGTACTTGAAGTTTTTATTTTAAAAGAGATTTATAAAAAATACCAAACGAAAGTTTAATTGCATCAAGAAAGAAACATAGATAAAAAAGTGATCACATAGTTGAATAAAAAAAATGGATCCATGGAAATACAAATAGTACTTAAAAGTTTTTCAAATATTTTTAAAGTTAAATTAGATGGATTGATGCATCGGATATGCAGAGAATATTGGTAAAGAAGATTAAGAAGCTTCACGGGATTAATTAATATTATGATTTAATAATTATCATCCTAAATACTAAAACCAAGAATTATTTTCTATAAATTTTACTAAATGGATTAATAATTATTTTTATTTTAAACTTTAACGCTCTTAGAGGAGAACATTTTTAAAAACTCTAGAGAAAATAATAAACATTTTGGACATATCAGGAACTATCGTCAAGAAAATATGTAATTATAGTTTTGATTCTTTTTATTTTGTTAACCTAGTTTAAATCTAAATTTTTATATAAGATTAGGAAAAACATAAAAAACATTAATTTATTAATATTAAAATTTTTATAATATAACAATCTAATAATTTAGCTAAAAATATTTTTAATATAAAACATATGGGTGTGAATTTTTTTTTATATCTGCAATGCTCAAGTGGATAAAGGAAGCCTACTGAACATGATGACTAGATAAAGGTTATTGGTAATAATAATAACTATTGATAATTTATAATGTATATTTTTTTTGTTTTCTTTAGATCATCCATAAATTGGAAGAATGAAGTGTAAAAGTTTTTTTTTTACTTATATGTACCACATTTTATACAACATTTTAAAAAAAACATTATGAGATAGGATTGATTTGAAAATATGCATACGACAATTTTTTTTGATTTTTTTTTTTATTAGTGATATAATCCAACAAAACAAATAATTATGTGATTCTTTAAAATTTTCATGTTATGGGATATTCAAATCTTGTCTAAGTAGATTATATATGATTAGACATATAGAATAATGAAGTAAGCAGACTTTTCTTGTGGAACAGCTAGATTGTTTAACTATTAATGAATTTTATTTGTTTTGTAAATGCAGATAGTTATTTATCGATGTAAGATGTGGAAAATCTTGAGTGATAATGTTGAGATAGTGGTTTGGAAGTACTTAGTGAACAGGAAACCAAAATGATGTACTTTTTTAAAAAAATAGGATATGATAGGTACTGGAAATAACATTTAGCCTCTATGTGGTTATCATCATAGTTAACAAAGTCCTATGACTGATACACATTTTATTTGACAGTGCTTATATTTCTTTAAATATTTGATGTTCTAATAAAGCTGAAGAAATAGCTTTAACATCGTTCCTGTACTAGAGGATATTAGGCAGGTTAATGTCATACCTCTTCGCTCTGTGCCATGATTTTGAGATATGTTAAGAGTAATACTCTAGATTTCTTCCTTAATCCTATGCATCTGTTTTCACTATCTTTATTTCATGTAACTGCATCATTCAGTAAGATATGTTTAAGAGAAATTATATATAATTTAGAACTTATGATATGCTATCATTTTGTATAAGATTGGTTTATTTGCTTAGAAGGAATAGGACGTTATAACTTAAAATTGAAGATCCAAAGTATCCTAAGGAAAGAAAAGAATCATAGAATATATTTTGAATTTTATTTGGGAAATGAAATATAAACTTTTTTAAAATAAGATACCTAAACAAAGATATTTTCTTTAAAGTGATAATAATTTTAAATGCTTTAGTATTATTATTTTTGAAGAAAAATAAGTATTGCATATTTTTAAAATACAATAGTACAAAGTAAATTATGTAAACAATATGCATAGTATATTTTTTTGTTTATTGATTAATAGATATATATTGATGATTACAATTATATTATACTAAAGTAAGGCTTAAACAAGAATATATTATGATTAGTAAACATTGTGTGATAAATACTAAAATCTAGTACTGAATTTTTGGATAATATTTTGTGTAACATATTTGACTTTGCAAGATGAAATTTTTTTTTAATATTTTGAGAAATCCATACTCATTATAAAATTTTGTTTTCTATAGAATGTTTTCTAAGTATGAATTTTTAAAATAAGATAGTTTAATAATATTAGGGATAAAATGCTGTTGCTAATAAAGTAGATAAATATATTTGTAATAAGTTAACATTAATGAGAAACCAAATAGTAACTTTTTTTTAAAAATTTTGTCCTAAATCTAAATAACGATATATAAAAAATATAAATTATTTTTTTTATAACCCGGTAGATCAAACTGTAAAGTAAAAAAGTTAAGGATATCCACTGTAAATAGTGTAAATAAATTGTTTATTTATTTGTTGTTAGTAATAAACTTTGTTAAATTTTGTTATTTCAAAGAATTTTGTGTCCGAGTTATTTATTTCTCCACATCGCTGCATGAAAACACGATATATGCATAATAATTGAAACAAATCTATAATTTTGCACAAAAAGATAAATAGAGAATTATTTTAAGAATTTTAAATATTTTATTGGTATTTATTATAATTAAATAATCATAATCTTACATTATTTTATTGGTCATAAATCATTTATCACAATATTATATTAAATTATATGCTATCAGTTGCCACACATATTTTGTTTGTCAGATTATTAAAATGCTACCACATATTTATTACATCATTACATGAAGATATAAGATCATATTATATTATTTCATTATTTTATTATGGTAATAAAATTCTAGTAAAAAGAAAAGATATATAGAATTAGTTAAACAATGAAGAATATTATTACTGGTATTTATTATTATTAGTGTTAGTGTAGTAGATTATGACATAGAATCCCTTCTCATATTTTAATACAGTATTTTTAAATTAACTTAGAATAAACTTTATGAACCTGAGATTATTTTATTGAGCTAGATTATTAAATAGAAGATTAAGATTTAATTATTAGTTTAATCTTAGTGAGTAGAAGTTATTAAAGTCGTAAGAATACTATGAGTTTGTTATTTAAAATAGTAATAAAAGGGGATAGTGTTCTTATGCCATTGAGGTAGTATCCTGTGGGATATTGGCTCAATGTAATATATTTTGTCACCTGTATTTTCACTTCAAGTCTCATGAAAATATTAAATATTTATTTAATTTATTTTTTATAAACTGAACCTTATTCGTATTTTAAATTTGAATTAGTGAAATATTTTAATTTTAATGCTGAATATTTTAGTTATTAATTATTAACTGAGATAGAACCTGTTTTATTTTATATCATATACTTATCTGGAAGTGAGGATGCACGAGATGAAGGTTAGAATATATGTATATATATATATATATATATATATCTAATATTCATCTCATTCCTTTATATATATATATATATATATATAAAGGAACAAGCAAATCCGTTAAATATTTTTGTATTTTTTTTCTTAACTATGTGATATTTATTTTATAAATTTTCTTCTTACAAGAATAATTAAAGAGGTGGAAACATTACTTTGTTTCATGATTAAAAAAAGAATTTTTAAATTAAAGTAAAATTTAAAACAAAGCTAATTGATTTTAATTAGAGAATAACATTTATTATCAAATCTATTTCCAATCTGGAAATTGATTTGAAATTATTTTTGGACTGTTATCTAATGATTCCATCTCCATTAACAATAGGTAAAATGTGTCTGTAAATTAAAGTTAAAAAAATTAATTAAAAAAAAATTATTTGAACACCTTAGAGTTTTGTATAAATATAGCCAAAAATCTATTGTGTCAGAAAGTTAGGTCAATAGTCTTTAACCGACTTCACCTATGTGTAATTTTTGAGGGACTTCAGCTTCATTCCCCTCTGTCTTCAGCTCCAATCTTTGCCGTGCATGATGTAGCTTCTACCACTCAAGTGTCACCATGCATTCCAAGAAACACCAAGGCCAAGACACATGTCAAAGTGTGTCACCTGTCACAGAAAACTTTCTGTAATCCATAGAATGCTGTGGTAATGAGCCCAAAGTCTTTATAATTGTATTACCTAAATTATAACTTGTAAACTCTCTTTAAATTAATGTTTTCTGTATATTTAATCTTTTTTACTCACTCATTGGTGAGAACATTAAAACTAATAATTATTTCCTTGGTATTGATTCTCTATTACCCTAACTAATATTATTGTAACTATTTAATCCAACTCACTCTTCATACTTTCTTTTATAATTTAGTGCAGTTATAATGTCGAAATGTAAAATAAATAAATGTTTTTAAGTATATTTTGATCACAAAGTATCCTCATTTTAGTATTGTAAATAAAGTCCATAAATGAAAATATGTATCCAATGCCAAGAGCATTATATTCAAGTCCTATAATAAGTGAAACTCTTATTATTATATTTTTACATGTATTTCTAAATGTATAAACGTCTACCAATCACCCAGATAAATTTATTTTTTTATATTGAATAAAATCTTATTTCAAATATACGTCAGTATTGTAACCACCACACTAAATTTATATATATATTAAAATAAAATAAATGTAAAAAGATCGTCAAATATTTGTAACCAAAATTAAAGTTTTAAATGCTTGAAGTTGAATGTACATATAAAATCGTCTTAAATTATTGTCAAAATAATTATTTATCTTTTAAACTTAAATCCAGTTGTTCGAATCTCCTTATTAATATTTATATTTATGTATGCTCATAACTTAATATTTTGGGTTCATTCAATCTCTCATCATCATCACAACTTGAGTCTCATGTAAAATGTTGTAGCACCGAGCCTGGTTATAAATAATTTATGAAGTAAAACCGTAGAGAGTTGTCCATAGTGTTATGAATTTGGGAAATGGGCAAACAGGTTAGAATTCAGATTGCTCCAGACCTGTGTATCTTAGGCATGATTGGATACAGGGTACTTTTGCTTAGATTCTAAATCTTGTTAAATGGACATACATTTTCAACTGGTACAGTAGATTTTTTTCAAGATTTGGAAATTCTGTGGTGCTATTCGAAATTCCCCACCCTGCAATACCCTGTAGAGCATTTAATGTGTGCATATTTTTTTCATCTGTTTTAAAACAATAATGAAAAATATATATGTAAGATTTTTTTTCAAGTTGGACACCCAATTGTTGTAAAGTTTTCTCTTTAGTGTA
Source organism: Epiperipatus broadwayi (assembly GCA_028023455.1). NCBI lineage: Eukaryota > Metazoa > Onychophora > Udeonychophora > Euonychophora > Peripatidae > Epiperipatus > Epiperipatus broadwayi. The sequence continues at coordinate 184,165 of JAQFVV010000418.1, read as the reverse complement.
AGCAGCAAATACTATAATTGTAATCAGTGTCATATGTATATAAAAATATAGTATACATATATGTAAAAGAAGGTTGTAATTATCAGCACTTTTTTCCTAAAGTAAGACAATTCTTACAAAATATGTATTTCTTGTAGATGAGGGTTGAGTGACCCAGCTCTAACTTGTCCATTCTGTGGGACCTTGTCAGCTGGCACCCTCGTATAAATTTGCTGTCAGGTTTCATTTCAAAACAGAATCAAAAGGTGAATTCGAACCTGGATTGAGTGGATGGTAGTAGAGAATCAATATAAATTATGAATAAATTTTGTATATTAATAGGCAAACATGATAAGAGATAATAATGACTATGCAATAATAATAAAAGTTCGAGTCTATTCTAGGTGCAGGAGAACAACCAAGACAAGATGGAAAATAAAAAGCCATGTAATAGGGTAGTTTTTTTTTTGGTTAGATTGTTTTTGCTAAAAAAAAAAATTGTGTGCTTTCTATATTTATTTGTGAATAGGGCACTATCATAAAGTTGTTTTTTTTTATAGATAATATTAATGTTTTGAGAGTAAATTGGTTGTTCTTCATCATGAATGGATTTGAAGTAAATGCATTTTTAATCCATTTTAATGTTTGTCATCGTAAGTGGGAAAGTGTGTAGCCGTTGATATTAGCTCAAGATCGATCTCCACTGGTCTACCACTTAACCTACTGTTTTTTCATCACATGCATATAAACTATACGTATAGTTCTGAGAAGCGTCTATAAAAGTTTATAAATATAAATCTCAAATAAAAGATTTCTTTAATTTTAAACATTGACTTTTATGGATGTGATCAGATATATACAATCCTTTAAATAATTTTGTATTTTTTCCCTTATCTATGTGTTATTTATTTTATAAATATTTTCTTCATATAATTATACAAATATTCAAGATGGAAGATAACTGTCTAAGAATAATTAAAGAGGTGGAAACATTAGATTAAAAATAAATTTTTAAATTAAATTAAAATTTAAAACAAAGCTAATTGATTTTAATTAGAGATTAACATTTTTTATCAAATCTATTTCCAATCTGGAAATTGATTTGAAATTATTTTTCAACAGTTATCTACCAATTCCATCTCTACTAACAATGGGTAAAATATTTCTGTAAATTAAAGATAAGAAATTAATTAAAAACATTCTGTGAACACCTTAGAGTTTTGTATAATTAGAGCTAAAAATCTATTGTGTCAGAAAGGTAGGTATATAGCCTTTCACCGACTTCATCTCTGTGTTATTTTGAAGGGTTTCAGCTTCCTTTCCCTCCATCTTTAGCTCCAATCTTTTGCCATGCATGATGTAGCTTTTGCCATTAAAGTGTCCCTGTGCCTTCCAAGAACCTCCGAGACCAAAAGACATGTCAAAAAATATCGCCTGTCACAGAAAATTTGTTTTTATTCCATAGAATGCTGATGTAACCAGTCCAAAGTCATTATAATCGTATTACCTAAATTATAACTTGTAAACTCTTGTTAAATTAATGTTCTCTGTATAATTAATCTTTTTAACTCGCTCATCGGCGAGTACGTTAAACTAATAATTATTTCTTTGGTATAGATTTTCTATAACATTAACTAATATTATTGTAAACTATTTAATCCAACTCATGCTTCATACTTTCTTTTATAATTTTGTGCATTTATAATTAAGTTTAACTGATATTTTTTTTATATTTTTCACTAAACTTTTATTTTTAAATGCAAGTCAAACCCGGTTTTATGAACTTAAAAAGGGGGGGGGGGGTAATTGAGTTCTTATTTATTTATTTCTAAATAGTTCATAAGACTGAGTTTTTCTTGTAAAATGAATATTTGTTTTTTTAAGAAAATATATTTTATCGAAATATATATATATATATACACCTTGCAATCAGGGGTGGATATTGGTATACATAGATTTTATTAATTTCTTTATTTATCATCACTATAAGGCTGGTGAACAAATTTTATTTTGTTGTTCGCACTTTTAAGTGCATGAATTTTAGTTTTTATACATTATATTTAAACATAGTGGTATTGATTCAAGAAGGGGAGTAATGCACACTTCATTAAATATAGCGTTAACTTTTACTAAATGATTTTATCTCACATGGGTCATTATTTTAACATATCATTTTGTATTTGTTAAACTATTTAAGGCTTTATATTTATTCTTTAAATCCAATGCATTTATATTATTATAATAGCGTTGTTAGTGTAGGCCACTCTTCATACTATTTAGCTTTATCTAGAGATGTGCATCAGAATGCCCATGTTGTCTCATCTTCGTTTCAGGTCATAAACAGAGTCATAAATGTGCCTAGACCATATATATATATATATATATATACATATATATATATATATATATATATATATATATATATATATATATATATATATATATGTACTCGTGTAACAAGAGTAATGCATGGTATAATTCTGGCAAAGTTCAGCCCTGTGCATCTTCGTCTGAGGACCTTTTGTCAACCGATTCCACAAAATGTGGGGTGGCAAGTTGGCTAGACTGTTTTGCTTTCATAATATGATAAAGTACTTCAAGGAAATATTGGATCTGCAAATTTTCAGCTATTATGCTAGCACCAGAGTTTCTTTAGAATTCGTTTTTTTTTAGCCTGTTTGAAAAAATAAACCATAATGATATATAATAATGAAAAATTCCTCTCTTTGTAATATTTTCTGTTGAAGTTTAAATCCAACCTCTTGTGAAGCTGCCCTTCCCTTTATTGAATAAGCCATTTCCACAATTAAAGTTTAACTATATTCTATTTTTAAATTTCGAAAATGTAAAATAAATATATGTTTTTAAATATATTTTGATCACAAAGTATCCTCATTTTAGTGTTGTAAATAAAGTTCATAAATGAAAATATGTATCCAAAGCTAAGGGCATTATATTCAAGTCCTATAATCAGTGAAACTCTTATTATTATATTTTTACACTTATTTCTAAATGTATAAATGTCTATCAATTACCCAGATAAATTTATTGTTGTACATTAAATAAAATCCTATTTAAAATATATCAGTATTGTAACCGCCACACTAAATTGATATCTATTAAAATAACATAATTGTAAAAAGATCATCAAATATTTGTAACCAAAATTAAAGTTTTAAATGTGTGAAGTTGAATATACATTTAAAATCATCTTAATTTTTTGTGAAAATTAATATTTATATTTTAAACTGTAATCCATTTCTCCGAATCTTCTTATTAATATTTATATTTATGTATGCTCGTAACTTAATATCTTGGGTTCACTCAATCTTGAGGGTCATGTAAAACATTGTAGCTCCAGGCCGGATTATAATTAATTTATTTAGTATCACCATATAATGTTATCCATAGTGTTATAGATTTGGGGAATGGGCAAACAGGTTACAATTCATGATGGCTCCTGACCTGTGTATCTCGGCATGTTTGGATTCAGGGTACTTTTGCTTGGCTTCTAAATCTTGTTAAAGTGACATACATTTTCCACTGGTACTATATATATATATATATATATATATATATATATATATATATATATATATATATATATATATAATATATATATATATATATATATATATATATATGTGTGTGTGTGTGTGTGTGTGTGTGTGTGTGTAATATACAAATCAATATATATATATCAAAATACAGTACAATTTATATAAATTATATTCTTTTAGAAGTACTTTCGACTATACACTTTGTAGTCTTTATCAACTATAGTTGATAAAGACTACAAAGTGTATAGTCAAAAGTACTTCTAAAAGAATATAATTTATATAAATTGTACTGTATTTTGATATATAGTTGATAAAGACTACAAAGTGTATAGTCGAAAGTACTTCTAAAAGAATATAATTTATATAAATAGTACTGTATTTTGATATATATATATATTGATTTGTATATTACATATATTGTGAAACAAATACAGATATCAAACTTTATTTATTATATATATATTATAACAGGACGATCCTTTTCAGGACTCAAGGAAGTCGCATCTAACTATAGTCAGACTGTGAGTCTTCTTATAGAATTCCATGGATGATGTGATTTAAAATACAATCCAATTCACTCCTCTATTAATAACCTCGTTACTCTCGGAATTCGAGGTCAGAGTAGAAATTTGCAATCAACTCTCTTCAGGCATTTCCACAAATATCCCATAGTAATAATAAATTTAATATAAGCTATATATAACTTCTTTATAAATATTAAATCACTAAGTTGATTTAACATATATATATATATATATATATATATATATATATATATATATATATATATATATATATATATATATATATATATATATATATATATAGCATGAGTATGTATATTTATAAATATTGGTTTTATAAAACGACTAAATAAATTAAACAAAGGAGACCTGTTTAATTTTGAAATCAAGTTAAACACATTTTAACCAGTAATAAAAAACAAAATATTATCACATGAAAACATTAAAATTTAGAATTATAATCTGTGCTTATATACACTAATAAATTATTTAATATTCAAAAGAAAAATAATGTAATCATTTGATTATATATATATATATATATATATATATATATATATATATATAATTTAAAATCATGTGTATAATAAATACACATGACACATTATAAATCTACCTATTGTGTCATTAAAATAATTCAGTGTGTGTTGTATGTTTATGTACGATAACATCCATTCACACTATATTAATAATTGAATGTATTCTGATATTAGTTATGTATGTTTAAAAATATATTATGTTAATTGTCATGTAAGATTCAATTTGGAATATAATAAAATGTACTTCCAAATTGAAATAATTTAAAAACATTTACCTTAGTCAGCTGTCATTTCCATCAGAGTATATATCAAAATATCAACATCTAAATTTTATTAAATAAATAAAAAAAATAAAGTGTTCATCTTATCAGTTCTCCACTTTAATATACAAAGTAATTTTTCTAAGTAAATATAATTATCCACAAAGGAAATAAAGTTTAAGAGTTCTTAAATTATACAATGAAGTAATCCAAGATGAGAAAGAATGTGGTTTTATATCCCTCCTTATACGAAATAAAATGATGATGAATGTTGAAACCTAAAGTTCATTGATCATCCTTCGAAGAGGCAATCTAGATATTCATTCTTTACATATTTATGTAGTAAAATATTTAACATCTTTTTCAATATAATACTCCAATATTAAAGCAGCTTTTTAAATGAGAATTACGATGATTATATTTAGGCATTGATTAAGTAGGAATAAATTTACATGTTCGGGTTTAAAACATCAGTAGAAATCCCTGGCATAAATTTTCTAGCCACAGAACATCTTTATAAATTTTTGTCTTCATAAATATATATTTTGTAAACTCATTTTGAAGACATAGATAACTTTTATAACCTTGTTAATTACAATGATTATTTTTTTATAGTTCTTTATAATATTCAAAGGCAGTAAATTAATTACTTGAAGCAGGTTTTAAAATATTGAATCTTCTTTTTTTTTAATTTTTCTTAAATGTGTTCTAAATTCGAACACATTTAAATTTACAAACGTAGTTCTTGCCTTGATAACTAAATAGAAGATTATTGTTATAACAATATTAGTTCGTTTTTATACTGAATTAATTTCAGCAAGCATATCACATAATCATGCTCACGCTCTCTATTGTTTAACATATACAATTTGTAATGAACCCCAAACATTTATTTCCTTTGTTTCAACTGATAAAAATGCAATGTTGACTTAAGGCTTTGTCAAATGTCAAGTTTTATATTAACAAAAAAAAATACTATTAGTTATAAACATTTTATTTATGTGTGTGTATAAATAAACTAGAATTATTCATTTTTAGAATTATTCTTTTAATACTAACTATATATATATATATATATATATATATATATATATATATATAACATATATAGTTTATATATATATATATATATATATATATATATAGCTGATACATGAAAAGCTTAAGATAGGTGTAAGTTATTTATATCTGTTGATTCGATATAGGCACAGTTAAATTCACAAAGAAACACAAATTGTTTTAGGTGAGGCTCATATGGTACTTTCACAATAAATAAATATATATATATATATATATATATATATATATATATATATATATATATATATATATATATATATATATATATATATATATATATATATATATATATATATATATATTGTACCGGTGGAAAATATATGTCACTTTTTTTTCTATACAAATAATATAAATAGATTACTTAATAGTTCTAAAATTCAATATTCAAAGTTTAATCAAAATTCTATTATATATAGATTGATATGTGGATGTGGCAAACAATACATTGGTGAATCTAAGTTTATATTTGAGAAGAGAATAAAAGAGCATATGCTTTTATATAATAGAATTCAAAAAGAGAATCAATCTAGAACAGATGTAAATAAACCTTCATCATCTGTTATATTAGATCATAACAATTCTTGTCAATATGGATTTAAATTTGATCATAAAAATATGAAAATTATTCAAATTGAACGTTGTCATAATAAACGTAAAATAAAAGAGGCTATATTGATTTCAAGAAATCATCAAATGTGAATGAATCACCAGTCATCAAATGTTAAGATAACAGAATTGTGGGAAATCTGAATTGAACTATGGGTATTGTTGAAGATTGTCTCGTTTTGATTATTCAATGTTATATAGTTGATAAAGACTACAAAGTGTATAGTTGAAAGTACTTCTAAAAGAATATAATTTATATAAATTGTACTGTATTTTGATATATATATATATTGATTTGTATAATACATATATTGTGAAACAAATACAGATATCAAACTATATATATATATATATATATATATATATATATATATATATATATATATATATATATATATATATATATATATATATATATATATATATATATATATATATATATATATATATATATATATATATATATATATATATATAGTACAGAAAAAGTAGAAATAAACACAGACAAAAAGTTGTAAATATTTTCTACCTTTTCTGGAATAAAAATAATCAAAGCATTAAATAACTCTGGAATTAAAACATAATTTTATTATAAATTAAAAGATGTAAAAAGGTCTAAATAAGTCAATAATATATTCTGATTTTGAACTTAAAACTAAGCTTGTTTTTGATAATTGTAAAAATTTCAAATTATTTAATTTTGAAAACTTTTAATTAATGCTCTGTCTAAATAAAAACTTGTAGACCACACATTTGGTAAAATTTTAAAGTTGCTTCCAAAAGGAACTTATAATTTAAAGGGATTTAAAAATATTAAAAATAATTTTAATTAAGATAATGATTAGACAAAAAAAACTTTGTTTTCAATTAAGATGTGTTAATTACCTCAGATGACTTATAAAAAGTTGATAAAAATATCACTTCAATTTATATAGTGTTTTTTTTTTTTTTTTTTTTGAGAAGCAGTGGCCAAATTGGTCAGCTGCAAACTCTTATTTAAATTTTTGAGAAGCAATTGGATCGAAGTTTGCAATAGTTTTAGAAGTAGGTTTTAGTGGTCCAAAGAGAAGGTTGGCAGAATAATACAGGGAACTTCCATGAAGATGTAAGAATTTAGGTAAGCGGGTGCTCTATATTTCAATGATGTAGTTTGATTTCACATTGAGTTTAATGACTACATTTTATATTGAAATTCATAGCCTTAAAAGTATTCTGAAAACAGCTTGCCAGCTTGAAATATATCAAATCCTATACCAAGAGGAACAAATTGAATGCCAATAATGTGCCTGACTATGCATGTTCTTAATTGTGTGTATCCGAGAGTGAACAAACTTGCCAACATAAACCCATCTACTTGGCATAAAGTCTTACCAGCATTCCCAATTCCATAAGCATGATGATGAAGTAGTTATATATATATATATATATATATATATATATATATATATATATATATATATATATATATATATATATATATATATATATATATATATATATATATATATATATATATATATATATATATATATATCTGATAAATTTATATACAGAGAAGCATAGATAAATCTATAAACATCTGATGAAGAGTAAAGTTATATCTAATGACAATGTAATTTTAAACAATTTCTTTATTAAGAAATGTCATTCTAAAAAGTGAAATATATAATATAAAACACTATTTTTTTTTTTAAATTTGTGTAAATTCTGTTATTTTTTTTTAAAAAGTAACAAATAAATAGCTATGCTTGAATTAAAAAAATAAAAGAGTCAGAAGTAAAAGTTAAAAGATATTTAAAACTATTTAGAGAAGCAACTTGTCATTGTGAGACATTTTAAAATAATCATTTGTTGAAGGAATATTACTAAATATGTTCCTTTAATAAGGAAAATTTTATTATGGACCATCAAAAAATTAAATAACATGACTTACAATTTTTATACTTTCAATATTGATTTAACTTTGGAAAGTATATATTGAATAGCTTTATTTATTGTAACAAATTAAAATACAATGTAAATGTCAGTGTTCCCATACACATGCACTCACATGTATGTAAAATTTTAAATAAATTTTGTTTGAATATGTCAATTCAAATATGACCATTTTTAAATTGTAGTGCATTCTGTGTGTCTATATATACCAATGACATTCAAATAGAATACCTAATATTTTAGTCATTTTTTTAAATTTTATTAGGAGAGAATTGAAACATATTCCTTGTACATTGTAAAATGCATGACTGTGCAGTAATATATAGGTGTTTATGTAAACTCATTAAGTGGCATTGCAAATGAAGATAATAACTTGAATATTGTAAATCATATATATGTATATCACAATGACATAAATTTTTGATTATTCTATGTTTATCAAAATAAGAAGGGTGCTAAGTATAGAGCCATACATTAATTTTATTTTTATATTGTTATTAATAAAGTTGAATTTAATTGTTAAAATTTATATTACATCAATATATCTTTGTCACCTTAACACTTATAGAGCTTATGTTCTCTGAGGTAGATAAGAGTATAAAAGTGAAATATATAAATGGGGATGAAGATTTAGTATTTAAGGGACATCCAATATGATTGATATATCCTCAAATAGCACTATAATTATATTCTTTAAAGTCACTGCACTACATTTAGTTTAATGTATTAAAAATTAATTTTATAGTTGGACAATATAGTAATGGTACTAAGCAGCCATAACATTGATGATAATCAACAAGATTAATGTCCCAGCATTATTGTTTTGATTCTTGTGTATTCTAATGCACTGGATCTTAAGTTGATGCATCCACATTAAAGTTTAAATATTTTTTCCAAGCTGGCAAAGGCTCAATAGTTAGTCTGGACTACAGAAGACTGATTACCAATCCAGTCACTAGAATGACTATTGATTTTATTTTGATATTTTTCATTGTTAATCATTTATGATGATGAATGGTTATTTCTTTGTAAGAGTACTTTTACTTATTTATAATGCTAGTTGATGAAGTTATAATTATATATTTAGTTGCTTTCAACGAATATTGTCTAATCCCCCAGAGATTTTACGATTTTTTGTTTCTTCTTTATATATAATATTTTTATATATTTATGATTATTAAACATTACTTTAATAATTCATTTTAGATTTTACTTATTTGTGCAGTTATGAGAAAATATGCCATCACCACAGACTCACCAAGACTTTATCGTTAACACCACATTTCAATATATATTTTGATATGAAGATTTTTATGGGTTGCATATACAAAAAACATATTTTGCGGGTCCATACATGTTAAAAAATTTAAACATTGATATACCAACATTTGACTTGATCACACAAGTCATACACTGGGTAATAAAAGGTAGAAATACAATTGTAGAGGCGTTTGAAAAAAATGTTAAAGTTCACCAATAGCAAAACTATTAAATTAAGAATGTTTTTTTTTTAAAATATATTTCCAAATAGGATAATAACCAAGCCTAAGGATTCAATACCTTTTGAATCTCATGCTGTTTATAAAATCTCATCATCATCATCATTTTTACCCCATATTATAGATTCAGGCCAAAAATCAAATTTTCTCATACCAGGATCATATCCAGATGTGATAATCTCTACCAGTGCAAAATTAGAGAAGCGATTGAGATACTTAAAAGGCCAGATTGTATCAATAAGTGATAGGACAAATGTATACTTTCTCCTATTTAAAAAAAAAAATTAAAAACATTTTTAATTTAACATTTTTGTTATTGGTGGAACTTGAAGGTTTTTTTTTATCAAATCAGTATTTATAGCACCTATACAACCTTCTTTCTACCTTTTATCACTCAGTGGATGATTCAAAATGTTATTATATCAATGTTTAATTTGATGAACCCAAAAAATATTTGGCATAGTATATGCATTTATATAACGAAGGAAAAAAGAGTGATTAAAGATATATGTAAATAGTAAATTTTGTTTGATAATTTATGTTTACTTGGACATACCCATGACAAAAGAGAAACTTAATGTATATATTATGCAATAAATTGTGACTTGTACATGGATTAATTTTTATTGTTAACATTATGTGTTAATTGATTAAATTATTGTTTTAAAATTAAAAATTAGTAATTGTTTACTTGCAAAGTGGATAGGTTGTTTAAATTTGTGACTGTTTGTAATTTAATACATAGAAAAGAAATATGTGTTCAAAAATTGTGTTTCACTATGAATAACATTAAAAGATAATACAATCATGTAGTGGGTTATGAATAAACAAATCACTCTTTTAAATGTAAAAGCAGGAGATGCCAAAAGGTATAGAAGCAATATTTTTTTCTAAAAACCAATAAAACTAATTAGTGCTATTCAAAATTAACTTATGTACTTGGTCTATATGAATAAGTAAGAGTCATTAATGCTAAAGACAGGTCTCCACATGTGGCTATGCATGTTATCTGGAACCCACCTTCACCATGGAGTGCCAAAATACTAAGGTAAATAATAATATTTATATGTAGATAAAGTTGTTTACAGTTTCAGTTCACTTTACCATTAAAATATGTTAGGGGCTTAAAAATTTGTTATTTAAATATAAGAACATTTAAACAATGTTTGTGTCAATTATGTCAACATCAAATTTGTAGGCATGAGATTGAAATATACTGCATATATACTCTTATCATTATGCTAATCTGATCAGATGGAAACCAGTTTATAATGATAATTAATAAAATTTATAAAAAAATTTATAGATTTAAAAATCACTTTATTCACAGAAACACATTATGATTATAAATATTTATTATTAAACATAAAGTGAAATATATTTTTAAACTTTTTGTGGCAATTACTTTAGTCTTGAAATATATTTCATAAATATTCTATCATTGCACAAAACTGAACAGGATAATATGCTTTCACCACTATAATTAATAAAATTTGTATGTAAATAAAAATAAATAGATTTTCCAATTATTTTTATTTAAATATCCTAATTTATATAAAATGTAATATATTATTATTAATAATTTACTTTAGAATAAACTTATTTTTAAAATATTGCCTCATAATTACAGAAATTTTATATATAATAAAATTATCTTTATCTATAATGTTTTACAGATTTTATATGCATTATTCATTTGAGAGTAGTGGGAGAGTGTTTGCTTATGAAATATGAGTTTAGAGTTGATGCCATGTTGTGATAACTTTTTTAAAGGTGTCACCTTTCTTTTGTAGTTGTTGTTATTACAATCCCATATTTTCTTTTTACATGTTTTAATAAATAACTTTTCCTATTTTAAATAACAATATTATCTTTTTTTTAAATACAGTATTAGCTTTTTATTTGTTATCTAGCTAAAAATCCATAATACACATTATGATGCAAGTTTGAGCAGAAGAACATAATTAATTGTTAACATATTTCATGATATCAACTATGATTTAGCAATATAAATGCAAAAGGTTTTAATGATTTTTAAAAATTTATTGAATAAACAATTTAAGTATGAAAATTTTAAATTATGCCATTAAATAAATTCTGACTAAGTCTTTGATTGTCAAACTGTATTATAATATATATATATATATATATATATATATATATAATACAGTTATTATTTTTATTTTATTAATATATATATATATATATATATATATATATATATATAATAAATAAAAATATCCGTTAATTAAAAATAATATTGTAATTATAATTGAAATAATATTTTTAAACGGTTTATAAACAATTCAAACAATCTTTAAATCCGCAGAAGTACTTTCGGTTACTTTCAAACCTGCCTCAACTGCTATTAAATTCAAAAACTAAAAGCGGAAGCAAACGTCATCAATTCAAATTCCATGAATCTCGTATTTTAATGTTAGAAGCTTGTCGATTTATCAAATGTGTTTTATTCCTGTTTATAAAAATTGCCTCTTTAATTTTTCTTTTACTATGGTTTCTCTCTTCATGAAGAATTTTCACATTTTCAAAATTAAATTTAAATTTATGTTTACATGTTTTTTCATGATCAAAGAAAACTGAAGAAGATATTAAATCACCATTATTTTTATTTTTTACACGCTTATATAACAATTCATGTTCCTTCAATCTTTTCTCAATGTTGCACCTAGATTCACCTATATATGATAGCATACAATCACAAAAAATTTGATATATGACATTACTTTTTTGCTTGATAGGTATGACATCCTTAGAATTATTAACTAATTTGTTAATATTGTTTGGAACGTAGAATGAAACATTAAATACATTCTTATATAAATCCTTAAAAAATTTTACTTGTGGATTTGAAATAAATGGAATAGATATCCATTTTTTATTATTAATCTTCATTTCTTTTAAATTATAATTTTTTTTAAATTGACTTAAAGTATTGTTTATTTGTTCCATTTTATAACCAACATCAAGCAATTCCTTGGCAAATATCTCAATATTTTTCAATTTATCACTTTGGTAACGACATAATTTTTCATTTCGAAACAAAAAAGATTTAAAACTTGCCATCTTATGCATCATTGGTACTTTTGATTTAAAATTTATATATCCTCTTTTTTGCAATGGCTTAATTATTAGTTTATAATTTAATATACTGTTATCTCTTGTGATCATTAAATCTAAATAGTTAATCTTATAATAGTATAAATTTGCTTATAGAGGAATTAAATAAATTGATTAGCTTGAAATGGACTATTGAAAAAGAACAGGATTATAAGATTAACTATTTAGATTTAATGATCACAAGAGATAACAGTATATTAAATTATAAACTAATAATTAAGCCATTGCAAAAAAGAGGATATATAAATTTTAAATCAAAAGTACCAATGATGCATAAGATGGCAAGTTTTAAATCTTTTTTGTTTCGAAATGAAAAATTATGTCGTTACCAAAGTGATAAATTGAAAAATATTGAGATATTTGCCAAGGAATTGCTTGATGTTGGTTATAAAATGGAACAAATAAACAATACTTTAAGTCAATTTAAAAAAAATTATAATTTAAAAGAAATGAAGATTAATAATAAAAAATGGATATCTATTCCATTTATTTCAAATCCACAAGTAAAATTTTTTAAGGATTTATATAAGAATGTATTTAATGTTTCATTCTACGTTCCAAACAATATTAACAAATTAGTTAATAATTCTAAGGATGTCATACCTATCAAGCAAAAAAGTAATGTCATATATCAAATTTTTTGTGATTGTATGCTATCATATATAGGTGAATCTAGGTGCAACATTGAGAAAAGATTGAAGGAACACAAATTGTTATATAAGCGTGTAAAAAATAAAAATAATGGTGATTTAATATCTTCTTCAGTTTTCTTTGATCATGAAAAAACATGTAAACATAAATTTAAATTTAATTTTGAAAATGTGAAAATTCTTCATGAAGAGAGAAACCATAGTAAAAGAAAAATTAAAGAGGCAATTTTTATAAACAGGAATAAAACACATTTGATAAATCGACAAGCTTCTAACATTAAAATACGAGATTCATGGAATTTGAATTGATGACGTTTGCTTCCGCTTTTAGTTTTTGAATTTAATAGCAGTTGAGGCAGGTTTGAAAGTAACCGAAAGTACTTCTGCATATTTAAAGATTGTTTGAATTGTTTATAAACCGTTTAAAAATATTATTTCAATTATAATTATATATATATATATATTAATAGGTATTACAAAAATCATATACCACAATATAATAGTGGATTTTAATATTAAGCAAAAACAAAAAAAAAAAAGACTATTTTTGTTAATAGAAAACATAAACCAGTTTTTTTGTGATAGATTGGCCTTTTAAAACATATTTCCATCTAGTTGTTACTAATGAAATTAGTTAAAAACAATTTCTTTAAAAATATATTGCATTATTGTAACACCTATACTATTTAACTTATAATAACTAAATTATAGGAAATGCCTACAAAATTATTTGTCTATATCTATACTAGTGAAAGAAACAAATTATTTGACTATTTTTTGCTATTATAATTTACCATTAAACAAAAGATACTGCAATGCATAGTATAATGGTTTCTAAAAAATTACTGAATAATCAATTTAAATGTAAAAATATATTTCCTTATGTAAATGTAAGGCAATTCCTTAATATCCCTAGTTAACTAACTGTATTGTGTACTATGTTTTTAAACTGAAATAATAAGCTCACAAAAAAAAAAAAAATATTACTGAGATGAGGAATGACACAAGTAAAAATTAAATGGTTGGAATTGATATAATTGAAATTGATTTTAATCACATTGTGGCCACCAACGTCAGGATAGTTAATATGTAAATAAAAAAAGTAAAAATGTAAATAATTATATTATTTTCATATTCTATTGTCTTTTGTTAAATAAAATTATATAAATTTCATTGCTTTAATTACCTAATTTTATTTAATAGGATGGGTTTCTTTTTTATATGATAAATACATTTAAATATTTTAAAAAAAGTAAATACTTTAACTTCCAAATATAGATATATTGAAATTGCGCAAATTTATACTTATAATACATAAATAATTGCTTATTTACTATAAATATATATTTTTTGTAATTTTATTGAATCTGTATTTGAGAAATAAAATAGAATACATATAATGTGAATTTTTTTTCTTCTTCTATGTTTTATTGTGAATCCATTAATAATATTTTAAATTTATTATTATTTTTTATATATTTTGATTCATTACATAAAAAAATGCTAACGAAGTACTGATTTCACATTAACCTGACCAAAACATTCCAAAATATGTAGATAAACAAGGCAAGTAAAAAATATGTATTACTGCATATTAATACAACTACAATTGTATTTCATAGCATATCATATTCATTGCAAGTCTTATGAATTGAGAGGAAAAAAATGAAAGATAATTTCATTTAGATGTGACAAAGTGCTTTAATTTTCACAAAAGACATACATCAAGCAGATCCAAAGCCTTAATAAATGTTAGGTCATGTGTTATGCAATGCAATCAGGTCAGCACTGTTCATGAGACTAGGGGCACTGAAATTTATCTTGCAGAAAGGTACCTCACACCCATGTAGCAAGACTATCTAGAGATATGTAAACAATACAATATTACTTGATACATCATAAATTAAACAATCATGTTACATAAATCATTAATGAGAAAATTCTTGTAATGATCTACCTCAGTGGCATAACTACTGAGTTACAGAGGAAGACAATGCTTTTGGGCCCATGCAGTCCGTAGTTCCATAAATCTATAGAATGACAATTAAAATATATTCACAGGAAAACAATTATTAACTATTTTTTCATAAATTGCCATCGCTATATAATATAAGAAATTATAAAATTTATTTTTAAAAACGCAAAGTACCCTTCACAACTCATACAAGGCTATCAACATTTAACTTTGAATTTATCATTATACTTTTATATAAAGTAATGATTTATGTTAACTATGTTTCAAAATATTACAAAAACGAAATATTATCTTAGATGAATCTACATCTATACTAAATCATGCATATAAAACTATAAATAATTAAAAAAGCTTATACAAATAAATAAAATTAGAAGTTAAAGAGCTAACAGAAAAATGGGAGAATAAATACCAATTTCAAGTCAAAAGACAAAAAAATGCAAACATTGTTTTGATGGATTGAGTGCAGATTATTGACTTAAAAATTATGGACTATTATTTCAAGTTAATGTTTTTTTTTTAATAATATACTACATAACCAAGAAAATATAAAAAAGTGTTTTATGAGAATTCACGAAGTAAAGCACAATTTTAATTTTAAAGAATCATATATTTTCACAAGATTTACCAAATTATATCTTAACAGTTGCTATTTACATAAAATGATTATTAGCGTGATAAACAGACTCCAGTTACAGGAGAGCTATGAGCAACAAACCAATATTAAAAATTCTACAGGTTTTAGAATGACTATACATGCTGATGAAGATACCAAACTTACTGGTGAAAATAATATATCCATAGTTGAAGTCACAAAAGATATGCATATATATTATGCACCTACTAATGAAAATACCATATGTGTATAATAATTAAGCCAGGCTTGAAGAAACCAAAAAACATAATGACAACCACCAATGCAACTTAGTGATCTCTAGGGTGAATTTTAGCTTAGGAAAAGAGATATTATGGCTTACCTTACTTTCACATTAAAAACTTGCACAGAATCATATATATATATATATATATATATATATATATATATATATATATATATATATATATATATATATATATATATATATATATATATATATAATGCAAGCTTAAAAACAAGTTACGAAATTTATAACTTGTTTTAATTATTATAAGTGTACCTTTGAAGGTTTATGGAGAGCGATAATATTATAGAGACTACATGTTTTCCTTCCTAAAAACTAAATATTTACAAGGGTTCAAACCCTGCAATAATATATTGTAACTGCCTAAATCTGTCAATGCTGATGATGGGGTGAATGATCAGTCTGATCTGATCAAAAATTAAAAAAATATATATAATTTTTAACTAATCTAATCTAGCTCAATCGGGTCGCCATTATATAATAAACCATCATAAAACACTAATAATCTCTACTAAAGCCTAATTTGTTTAAGCTATATATATATATATATATATATATATATATATATTATTATATCTTTATATATATATATATATATATATATATATAAGGAAAGAATAATAAAATTATCTGCTCCAAGCATCTAAAATCTATCACGATTACAAAGAAAACTGCAATGAGCAGTGAAACCGTATATCATTGACCTAAACAATAATATATGATTAGACTACCTATTTTTTTAACAATTTAATGAAAGTCAAATCAATAACTAAAGCAGATTCTAATATATTTTCATTAATCTATTGTTATTGTAATAACTCAAATCTATTTAAAATTTAGTGATACTGCTATTTATCTAAACAGATGAGCTTCTAAATAACTATAAATGCAAATTTATAAAACGTTTTTAAATATACAACCTATTTAAATATTGAAATAAAATAATCCTTGTCCCAAATGTATATCTAGTTTAATAAAACACTAAATAAAAAGTATAAACATTTTATGTCTATCTTTCAATAAAACAATACATAATTATTTCTACTTTAATATTTAATTAACAATATTCTATTGAAATCAACTAGTTTTTACATCATTTTGGAAAACCCTTTGAAAACTTATGCCCTCCTTTAATTGTTTAAACAAATCAATATACGTCAAGTTTTAAGAAGACACTATAATATAATGTATAAATAATTTGTTTGTATCTTCCAATAAACTGATACTTAATTATTGTTTCATTTATATTTTAAAATAGAATACTACACAAGAATTTATCATCAACAAATTTATTAGCTAATTTCTAACTCTACAATGTCCAATCACATTTTATAAATAATATATTAAGTTACCATTGGATGTGTATTAACCTATAATTATTAATATTATTTATTGAATCTTCAAATAATCGAGTATGAAATTGGTTTTGGTAACAATTAAACTATATGATTATAATTGACAATTTATTCCAATTCAAAGATAATATTCAATTAAACCAGTCAATAATAATTTTTACTCTTCATTTTAGAGTAGTTTAAAAATATTTAAGATAAGTTATTTCAAAACAATGACAAATTTCGATCTATTTACATTTTTATGGTGGGAATAGACAAGCAAAGAAATGATCAACTCTAAGCTAATGATATGATATAATCGGCAATATTAACAAAAATATATGTAGGCAAATACTCAAATGGAGACATAAATATTAAAGTTTATACATAAATAAGGTAAATAATATTCATTAAGGCTGTAGCCTCAAGCACATGCGTATAAAATGCGATAGTAGGGACCTCTACAAGAGGGGAATGAGTAAGCTTGTGGTATTAAGACCTGTAGACGTCCCTACTATCGCATTTTATACGCATGTTCTTGAGGCTACAGCCTTAATGAATAATATTTACGTAATCAATGTGCTCAATGTGCGTTTAAATAAATTTATAAATAAGATAAAAAAAATTATAATTCACAAAACATATCATATTTTATATTCTAGTTCACTTACCAAGCTGAGTTTGAATCTTGAACCAAATTTTAAATGCAAAATCATGTTATGCAATCCAAATAAAACAATTAACAGAGTCATGACATTTAAATGAACTCAATTTATTGGATTATATAAAACAATTGGTAAAATTAATAACAAAATACAATATGAAATTAAACTATATTTCCGATTGATTGATTAATAAAAAAATGATAAAATTTTTGTGAGTAACTCTAAACTATGTTGCAAAAACAATAAAGTCACGTATATATATATATATAATGAATAAATGAAGAGATTTGAATATTTTAATACAAAATTTTAAAAACAGATACCAAATATATGCAATTGAATGAGATTGAAATCTATTTGTTCATTAAAATAATAATCGATACATAAATATGAAATAAAACGATATATTTAAACGTCTTGTTTGTACGATGTTTTAAACTAAATTTTATACAAACAAAAATCAATTTGCATATTAAAAAAATATTGTTGTAATACTCAGCCAACAGTTCAAATAATTAATAAACAAATATCTCCGAGCATTTCATTGCTTAAATTCTATTACACCTAAATATGATTTAAATAAAATACAAATCAACCTTTTAAATATAAAAAAAAATAATATGCTCCCATATTTACATAAAAAATCATACCCTAAATAAAAGTCTGTCCATTTTCATGATCCATGGATTAATCATAACTTCTTTATTTCCATCCTTAGGTGTGCAGGTGAATTTACTTTCTTAAGTAGATATACTGTTCAGATAGAACAATACCGTTAAATCAAGTGAATAATTTTAATAACAGCCCCTTTTCCTTTTTCTCCCTGAATTAGAAGATTGGAGTTTAAATTGCTTGTTAATATGCATTAATCCAGTTGATTTTCCTGGCTTGAAACATGATATCTATCGAATAGTTACATCGATAATTTTCTTTACTTTTAAAACCTAGGATCTCTTTCCTTTAAAAAAAAAAATAACAAATTTCATGTAACACATTTTTTATAGGTTTCTCTTCTTTCACATTCTTGTTTGTTGTCTTCTTTGGAACTTCCCTCAAACAATCACTCTTCAAACTGAATGGGCAGAATGGTAATTTTTTATTCTTCCTTATTTTATAGCTTCACAAATTTAAAATAAAGTTGTTGTTTTTTTTTTTTAGAACTGAGAAATGAGTCGTTGGTCTTGTGCAATGGCAAAAAAAAGATGAGTTCTCTTACAATCTTTTCTGACTATTTATAATATCTCTTTCTGACATTATGGATATCATAACAACTATTGGAATTCACAGAGAAATTAATCAAAGCCCAAATGATATACTCCAGTGTTTCCCCACTTTGCTTTGCAAGAACGATGTAAGTTTGGAGAAAAATGGATACATGTAAATGAAATCTAAGTTTGATATGATTTTTCCTATTATTTTTAAACCAAAATACATAATTGATATTACAACCTTGATTCACTTAATAAATATAAATATTGTACATATTTTTTTAATAATAATATTTTTTTTTAAAAATTAATAAACAAAAAAATATCAGACATAAAAAAAACATTCAATTATATGTAATAATTTAATATGGCAACTGCTGTAACAGAAATAAAAATATGTAAAAAATAATACTTCTCTTATTGAAGTAAACTTTTATGTCATACTAAACTATTTCCAAAATTTATATATTTGCCTATTTGTTTTTCTTGTGTTTTATTATAATGAATTTCATAATTTGAAATTAGAATTAGCAGTAAACAATACTATTTAAAAAGCTTTAGGTTGGCATAGTTATCAATTTAAACATATAATTTCACAATCTTCCATTATCCATTTATCAAGCAAAAGAAAAACCAAACAAGGTCAACAAACTTCTGTATTTTTTATATACTTTGATGATTAATCTCTCTCTCTCTCTCTCTCTCTCTCTCTCTCTCTCTCTCTCTCCCTCTCTCTCTATGTATATATATATATATATATATATATATATATATATATATATATATATATATATATATATATATATATATATATATATATATATATATATATATATATATATATATATATATAAAAACAATCCACTGCAGAATAAAGGTCTCTCCAAGTTCAATCCATGTTTTCCTAACTTTAGCTTCTTTTCTCCAAACTACCCTTGTACAGTTTCTTATTTCATCCATCCATATCACATGTGGTCTCTGTCTGGGTCTTTTACAATCTCTTGAAATCCAGTTTAAGATTTCATCTGTCCATCTATTATCATCTCTTCTAGCAATATGTCCAGCCAACTTCACTTCAGTCTTTTAATTTTTTCAATTTTTTTTTTTATTTTAACTAAAATATTTTGCTAATGAATATATTTTGTTTCATTTATTTTAATTGACATTCTTTATTGCTAGAATGTGATTTGAACTGTATCATCTTCTTATGCCTTGTTTTTAATTAAAAATGTGCTGTAATTTGCCTATCTGCCTGGGCAAAAAACCAAGGCATTTCTGTCATAGTTGAGAATGTATAAATAGGAAAGATTGGAGATAAGGGGGCTTTTGCTTTTTGCTTTATGCTGTTTTACTTTTCTTGCACCATTTTTCTCTTTGCTCGTCAGTTTAGATAACAAGAAAATAATCTAGCATAATCAAGTGTCAGTTAAGTTGGGACCCAAAGCATTTTTTTCTGTGCCTCTTGGGGCTGCATCCAAAATGCTGCCATGAAGCCCCTGCCAAGAAACAATGATGCCACTAAAAAGAAGCAGTATAGACCAAGATTACCAATCACCAAGCTAACCTCAGTAAACTAAAGTTCAAAAAATGAACCACCTAGCCATTGTAATATTGCTGAGGTACCAGTTCCATGTTTACTTATATCTATACTTATTAATGTATTTGTTATATATTTATACCTAATCTCTGTTTGTAAGACTCTCCATAATACTACCCAATATATATCTTCATGCTTATATCTATTTAAGTTTAAATCCTACATTTCGTTTAGTGCAGTGAATTTTACTATTATAATTATTTGCTATTTATTTTATATGTAATTTATATGCAAAGTCAACTCCACGAGCCCATATTTTAGATTAGTCTTTTAAATCCCAACCCTTCAAGCATATTTTAATTATTTTCAATTATTTGTTTTAAAGTCATTTCTCACAGGGTTGAGAATTAGTTAAATAATATCATTTCTGTTCTAGGCACACTATTATTATAATACTGCTATAAGTATATATTTATTGAGTATAAATTTAATGTTATTCAAGTACACTACTGCTTAAATTCCAGTTAAGATCTTTTAAATAATAATGAACGCTATTTTTTTAATGTAATAATCATTGATATGTAGAATCTTGAGCATTATAGTTTAAATAATGCTTATTGATTCCAAATGCATGTGGGACACATTTAATGAAGAAAAATGTAATCATATGTCATTAAGACATTCATATAGTTTTATATTTCAGTTAGTTAATTTGGTTTAGTATAAAAGTCATGCTAATATGCCCAATTAAAATTTTATTTTTAGGCCATTAGTTATTTTTACGTCATTAAAAATATATTATAGTTTCATAGCATAGCCAGCATAGGTCAGCCATATCATTATTTGTTTTATCATAATTTGAGGATCATCGGGAACTCCAAAGCCTCCACCATCACTTAATATGTTTTAGCTGTCACCTTAAATGCCCTAGGACACCTTTGGAAAGAGTAGCAGAAGCTCTGCATAGATAACCCATGAAGATCTTTGCATATCCCTACCTTCCTCTTATCCATGTATAAATCTGCAAAAAGAACAGTCATACAATTTTTTTTTCTTTTCTCACTTAAATGATGAAGAATCTCCTCAGCTGAAAATAGACAAAATCTTATATTTGCTGTCTCATGCTCACACCACCACTTATTATCATATTTTATAATCATGCCTAAAATAATCTGTAAGCTACAATGCTGTGATTTTTGTCATTTATTATTGTATTTATATGTAGAATGTCATGAAAAGCTTGCGTTAATCTAGTTCCCATAGGCGAGTGGCTCCCACATGCATAAATGATTTGTCCTTATTTTATTTTATAATTCAAGAATTGAAACATAATGTTTGTCACATTGAATATGAAAATATTTGTATATTCAAAATGACTGTTTTATAACATTGTCGTTCAATAATTAATAAATGTAACATATGTCAGAGAACAATTTACCTGGCATCATAGTTACATACATAGACATTTCTTGTGTGATCGAAGTGGCATTGATCACAGTTTGGTAAATGCATATACTAATTTATTCAAACATTAAAGTGTCTCTCTTGTGAATTCCTTTGTCTAGGTCATTATCTAATTGTATGTTCAAATAGTGTTTCTTTTCTTACACACATTATGTAAGTTTTTTTTAAACATTGGCATATAAATAAACCATACTATATATGTATTAGCATGACATCCCATAATTATGACAGATGTAAGCATAATGAAACTATTGTAGTGTGAACTATATAAATAATGTACGTATCCAGAGTTTGAAATTTTATTTTGGATAGTTTTTATATATAGAAATGTTTTACATAATTATGTATTATTTTAATTCTTATCTCTCATTCGTGGATTTATTCTCAACAGTCCTAATTCGAGACTCATGACTCTTTACTGCTGTCACTGTCCTATGTCCAGTACAATTATATATATATATAGGGGATGGAAAAACAGGCCAATAATTAAAGATACTCAGTGAATCTGATTGTTCCCATTAACTATGGAGTGAGGAGACATGGCTATAAAATGGCATGTCATTTGGAAGTAAAGAACAGATAGCAATAAAATAACTACATTATTCAAAATATTCACAACATTTTTAAAGTGATAAGGCATGTTCATGATAAAATAAATGTTGCTAGATATTAAACCTGGCATGTGGCAATACAGTTGAAAAATTTATCATACCTAAATAGGAAACCGCTTATCACTGTACACTTTGGAGTGTTAAGCATAATTACAAAGGTAACTTAAACTTGTTGCATTAAAGTTACATGATGACTAGATATAAACCCTATTCAACATATCTGTTGTATGATATACATGTCAACTCCATATGTTCTTGACATTGCAGCGGTTATTACTATGTGATTATTCATACAGTATAAAAACATGGATGGGCAGTTCACCAACATGCATTAGCCAGCATGGTGAATTTATTGGCTTTTTATCTCTGAGGTTAACAATATTTTTCCAATATATACCATCATTACAGACAAAAATAAATCATGCCTCTTATTCCCAGGAGGCTGTAAAGTCACCAACCAATGTCATCTGATGAAAACTTTTTATTTAGGTACTTACAACTGCAGATCACTTTCAAGTTAAGGACGATTGCATGAGTTAGAGGAAGAACTGTCTTATATTAAATGAAACATCATTGGACTTTGTGAAGTTATAAGAAAGGGTGAAGAAACAATTGCTTTATAAAGTGGACAGATACTCTACTATAAAGGCACATATATTGGAAATATAAGTGGAGTAGGATTCATCATAAAAAAGAAATAGAAGTATAACATTGTGGAGACTGATGGTGTATCAGACAGAGAGGTAAAATTAGTTTTACAACTTAATAATAGATACTAAGTGCATATAATTCAGGTTTATGCTTCTACAAATTCTCATAGTGATGATGTAGTAGAAGATTTTTATATGGAAGTACAAAAGGCTTTTGATCAGAGTAAACAACATTTTAAAACTATTATGGAAGGCTGTAATAAAAGAATTGGTGAACAAATGAAAGATGAAAATGATGTAGGTAATTTTGGTTATGGTAATTGAAATGAGAGAGGACATAAACTTGTGGAGTTTTCAGAAAAAAAACAACAACAACTTAATATTATCAATTGTTTTTTTGAAAAAAAAAATGTTAAAATGAAATGGACATGGAAGCATCCAAATGAAGGTACAGCAGAATTGAATTATATTTTGACTAACAGAAAATTATATATTTCAAGACTGTAATATTCTTAGTAAATTTAACACAGAAAGTGATCATTGATTAGTAAGATGTAAGATACATGTTAATGCAAACCTAGAGAGGCAAAATTATTAAGAAAAACAATACTTACAGTTGATATTCCTAATCTTCAGAAACATTCTATTGAATTTAAAATAGAACTTACAAATCGGTTTTGAGTTTTTGTAGATTTTGAACACGATTCAGATTTGAACGACATTAATAGGAAAATAACTGATACACTTTTGAAAACTGCAACAAAGAATGCTGGTAGAAAAAAAGCAGCAATTGACCAATAGAACTTCTACTGAGACTAGAGAATTTATAAAGAAAAAAAGGAATATGAGGATATACAACATTGATGCATTAAAAAAGATTACCTTGAATTTTGTAAAATGGTGCAGAAAAGAGTACAAAATGATATTAGAAAGTATAATTGTGAACTAGCAAGGAAATTAGTAGAATAAAATAAAAGTATAAAGAGTATAAAAAAAACATTTTGGTATTGGTAGGAATTTTATATTTGCAATAAGAAAAAAAAATATGGCATTATTACTAAAAAGAGAGATGACATCATGATATGTGTAGAAGACTTCTATCAAGAATTATATAGTAATAGAGAACAAGTGCCTCCTATACCTATTATATCTTTTGAATTGCTCAGATATTTGAACAAGAAAGTGAGACATGCAATTAAATTTATGAAGAAAGGGAAAGCTCCAGGTAATGATGGAATTATAACTGATATATTAAAAGAGGCATGCGAATATAAATCACACAAAGAAGTATAAGAATAAATTTGTAATTAAACAGTATTGATAATCAATAAAAAAGGAGAGAATTGTAAAATAAAATGACATTTATATTGTAAATTGCTCAGATTGTAATCCAGATAATAAAAAAGCTTCATATTTAGAAACAACAAAAAAAAATAAAAGAAAAAACCCTGCATAAACAATCTTTAGAAAATAGAATTTCTAATATTTCCTGGCATTTGAAAGAATGTAAGCATTTAAATATTTCGGAAAATATGCAAGTAAATGCTAGATGAAGTAAATACTTAATTTTAAAAAAATTATAATTATGAAGAAGAAAACCAGTTCTGAATAGGAATAAATAGTAGGAATGTGATTTTTATTAATATTGGAATAGTTAATGAAACAATATTTTTATTAGATTGTAGCTGCAGTGGTTTATAACAAATGAATAGAAAATCTAATCAACACTTTTAGTATATATATATATATATATATATATATATATTATTTTAGTATATATATATATATATATATATATATATATATATATTGTAATGGAACGTACTTGCTGCATTCCATTTAAATTGAAGAAAGACAAAATTATCCCGGTTATATATAAATAAATTGTGAATTCAATTAATTTCGTAATGACTCTAGCATTAAAAGAAAAATAAGAATAATATATTACCGCTCTTCCAAATAAATTACAAAGACGTTACTTATAAAACAAATAGTACATCCTTTATTATTATATATTAAGGTTTAATTTTAGGTAATATCAATGTCTTAAATACAAACCCAAATAATAAACATACATATATACTTGCAATAAGTATATATATTAAATATATAAAGACATATCTATGCTTAACAAGTAGATATGAATATAAATACAAATCCATACTTATACTTTTCAGATATTTAAAATAATAAAAAAAAAATATTACACACAGCAAATACATATAATTATTGTTTTGGCATGCATAATAATTATTATACGAAGTTTAAAAAAAAATGAAAATAAATAAATTAAGGATAAAAATTTTATAATAAAAAAAATTTACGAATATAAATTTACTTATTAAAATATATATAACAATTCATATACAACCAAACCTATAAGCCATACTTTAAAATTTTAAATTACTTAAGTATTAATTTTAACACCTGTTAAACATTTATGGCTGTTAGAAAACAAGACGCTTGAATTGACTATTTATAAAACGTTATATTTTTATAATGAAAAATAAAAGTAAACAAAAATATCGATCTCAAAAATATATTTATATATCATTCATACATATAAAATTATTAACTACCTTTTCAAAGTTCACTTAGTTAGTTTTCCTTCAAAGGTCAATTTATTCCATGGGTTATTTCTTTATCCGTTTACTATTAGAATGCATTCTAGTAAAGGTGAGGAAATTATCACGTTAGAGAAAATTGTTAATTCTTGGATATATGTATATTTTATTCTTTTAAAATTTATTTCCTTGAAAAATAAATAAATAAATTGAAATGTTAAATCCAATATATTAATTCTAGTTACCTCCAGATTATTATTAGATTGACCATTATAGATTCCAGATAGCTATGTCAAATTTTGGCTTCAGACGCGATGAAATATATGTATTGAAATTTTCTTAGTTTTTTCTTTTAAAACTGCTTTGGAATAAATGAAAGAAACGGTGCAGCCTCTTGGCTGTGATATATCCCTATTAGTCTGTCATGATTTATGTATTTACCATAGAAATCTATCTTATTCTGATATTCTGAAGAATGGTAATTTCAAAGAAATAAAGTACAACAAAATTTTATCCTTCAGTTGGTTTTATCACTATCTTAATAATAATAATAATGGCCTCCTTCTTTTTTTGTTGTTGCTGTTGTTCCACGTGCTAGCAAATGCTGTTTTTAAAACCATTATTACACATGTTTTCTTTTAAACAATTAACATTAAAAAAAAAAAATATCAAGCATATATATATAAAAAATATTAAATTGAAAATTTCTTTGACAGCTTTAAAAATATACATAAATAATAATATTGCATTTTTTAATAATCACTGCAAATAAAATAATTTTTTTATATAATCTTCAATTTATATGTCTCTATTTATTTATAATAATTAAATATTCATAACGATGTACTATCAACATATAAATAAAATAATAACTTCAAACAATAACTATACCTAATAAACATAAACAATTATAATACTTCATATGTAAACATCAACTCAAAGAGATTTTTTTTTTTAATAACAAATGACAATTTTTAAAATATAGATAGACTTATCGATATTTACAATACCCTCTAATCCACCGAAAAAAAAAAAGTCTTTGCAGATAACTAATGAATTATGAGATATCGAAAAACTTCTCAAATTTGTAATCTCTCTAAGGACTAACATGGTTTAAAGAATATTATTTTTCATATTAATAACCATATTCATTTATTTATATCTATCTCTCAGATCATCTAGATATTTATCCAAGTTTTCTTAAAAAAAAATAATAATAATAATCAAAAGTTCCTTTTCAATTCTTCCTGTAAAGAATTTCCAGTATGTTGAACTTTGTGAAAAAGTTTGCCCTAATTTACAAGATTTTCATATAGCATTTTGGTATAACTCAATTGCTTTTGAATAATTTTGAGATAAGTACCTAAAGATTTTGCTATGAACTCCTTAGATTCTGCATCTATATCCTTTACATAAATAGTAACTTGATCATAAGCACTAACATAATTCTTAACTTTATCACTAACAGTTGCTATTTTATCAGATAATCTAACTTTTCGTTTGACTATCTTTATAAACATCGTCAACTTGAGTAAGTCTTTATTTTACTTCACTTGTTCTACGTTCAATTAAAAATAATTCTCTAGACAATTTTGAATGGTATTCATTCAAATTTTCCAAATAATTCTTTAAAAATTGCAAATCAGATTGATGTAATACAATTTCAGCATTAAAAAATTTCTGAAAATCATTTTGAAAATCATTCTGTTCTATATTAAGTCTTTTCAGTTTAACTTTAGGTTTATTTAAATCTCTTTCCTTATCAATATTCTCTCTAAGAAAACCAATATTATTTATCATTCCTTCTATAACTTTAAGTCTAACTTTGGCTTTTCCAATATCTTTTATAAAATCTATACTTCCTTTAAGATAATTTATTTTAAACTTCTCTCTACTCATCTCTTTGAATTTTACTTTAATTTTCTTCAGATTTTTATTGGGATAAATTATCTCTTTAAGAAAATCTATTTTAATTTTCTCGTTACTTCTGAATTTTAGTTTTATTTTGGCTTTGCCAAATCTCCATTTGGATCAATTTCTACTTCCATAAAATTTACATTACATATTATATTGTTAATTCTTGTAAATAATATTTCTTTGTAAATATTAATTTTTGTATAAACGTTTCCACAATTAATGGTACATTTTTGAACTAGATTTTGCATTTTATCTTTAAATTTATTACTGGTATTATCTGTAATCTTTAGTAATTCATTGTCTAATAACTTTAGATATGTTTCACCTAAAGAATTTAATTTTATTTCTACAGATTCATCAATTCTTTTATCATCACTATAATATTCATCAAAAATTTTAGGTTTCTTTATAGTCTTTCTTTCAACTACTTCTAATCTGGCTATAATTCCTTGATTTTCTTCCCTCATTTCACTACTTATTTCCTCAAATTTTGCTTTTAAAGAATTAGCTTCAACCATTGTCTCTTCTCTGTATTTTTCCATCTTTTCATCCAATTTTACTTCTACTCTTCTAACACTATTATCTACCAGAGCCTTTAATTCATCTTTTATTTCCTTATAAAATTTATTAGAATTGACTTTCATCTCAGTTCTAAGTTCCTCTTTTAGTTCATCAGAGTTATTTTTTAAACTTGTTTTTATCTCAGCTCTAAGTTCATCAGAATTTGTTTTTAATCTAGATTCTAGCTTCTGGGAAAGTTCATCAGAATTTGTTTTTAAGTTGGTTTTCATCTCAGCTCTAAGATCTTCTTTCAATTCATCAGAATTTGTTTTAATCTAGATTCTAGTTTATCATATTTAGTATTTCATCTAGATTCAAATTTTTCCATAAAATCTCTTAAGTCAAAATCACCACTAACTGGGATTTTATTACTATTGTTATCCATTATTATTAGAATTGCAATATTATACCAAAAAAAAATATCTAAGATATATATGTATATATTTCTATATAGTAATTACCACAGATCAAGGGCCCACCATCTCCAATCATTATTCCAACAAGCAATTATTCAACTAAGCAAAGTACAAGCCTTTTTAATTTTATAATACATAATAGCTATCCGACAATCTAAATTTCAGTTGTTAGAACTCATAAACTTATTGGCTTATAAAAAGTCTCTTCTATCATTATAACATCAACAAATTTCTCTAATATAAATATATATATATATGTCCACAGATGGCGTCCTACCAAAAACACCTATCAAGCGTATTTTCGTTTACATAAACGTCAGAGTAGTTAGTATTCACTATCTCTAACTATAATTCCACTTTCAGATCATGATTTCAAGCTATTTGCTATCGTCAGTGAAAGACAGGAATAAAGAAACTAGATCTAAATACAAACTCTGAGCGTTTATGAAACAATTTCTATTCAGCTTGCAAGTGTGAATTTTTTAGACACGTAATGTCTTCAAACTCAGCATAGCAAACCAGATAGCTATATGGGTCTGATCTCAGTTCAGCATCACCACATAGTAGAAGCCTTTGCAATCTATATCATTGCAAGAAAGACCTCAAAGGTACATTTATGATAAACAAAAATGCAAGTTAAAAAACTTGCTAACGCTTGTATTTATGTCCACAGATGGCGTCCTACCAAAAACACCTATCAAGCATATTTTCGTTTACATAAACGTCAGAGTAGTTAGTATTCACTATCTCTAACTATAATTCCACTTTCAGATCATGATTTCAAGCTATTTGCTATCGTCAGTGAAAGACAGGAATAAAGAAACTAGATCTAAATACAAACTGTGAGCGTTTATGAAACAATTTCTATTCAGCTTGCAAGCGTGAATTTTTTAGACACGTAATGTCTTCAAACTCAGCATAGCAAACCAGATAGCTATATGGGTCTGATCTCAGTTCAGCATCACCACATAGTAGAAGCCTCTGCAATCTATATCATTGCAAGAAAGACCTCAAAGGTACATTTATGATAAACAAAAATGCAAGTTAAAAAACTTGCTAACGCTTGTATTTATGTCCACAGATGGCGTCCTACCAAAAACACCTATCAAGCGTATTTTCGTTTACATAAACGTCAGAGTAGTTAGTATTCACTATCTCTAACTATAATTCCACTTTCAGATCATGATTTCAAGCTATTTGCTATCGTCAGTGAAAGACAGGAATAAAGAAACTAGATCTAAATACAAACTCTGAGCGTTTATGAAACAATTTCTATTCAGCTTGCAAGCGTGAATTTTTTAGACACGTAATGTCTTCAAACTCAGCATAGCAAACCAGATAGCTATATGGGTCTGATCTCAGTTCAGCATCACCACATAGTAGAAGCCTCTGCAATCTATATCATTGCAAGAAAGACCTCAAAGGTACATTTATGATAAACAAAAATGCAAGTTAAAAAACTTGCTAACGCTTGTATTTATGTCCACAGATGGCGTCCTACCAAAAACACCTATCAAGCGTATTTTCATTTACATAAACGTCAGAGTAGTTAGTATTCACTATCTCTAACTATAATTACAAGCGTTAGCAAGTTTTTTAACTTGCATTTTTGTTTATCATAAATGTACCTTTGAGGTCTTTCTTGCAATGATATAGATTGCAGAGGCTTCTACTATGTGGTGATGCTGAACTGAGATCAGACCCATATAGCTATCTGGTTTGCTATGCTGAGTTTGAAGACATTACGTGTCTAAAAAATTCACGCTTGCAAGCTGAATAGAAATTGTTTCATAAACGCTCAGAGTTTGTATTTAGATCTAGTTTCTTTATTCCTGTCTTTCACTGACGATAGCAAATAGCTTGAAATCATGATCTGAAAGTGGAATTATAGTTAGAGATAGTGAATACTAACTACTCTGACGTTTATGTAAACGAAAATACGCTTGATAGGTGTTTTTGGTAGGACGCCATCTGTGGACATAAATACAAGCGTTAGCAAGTTTTTTAACTTGCATTTTTGTTTATCATAAATGTACCTTTGAGGTCTTTCTTGCAATGATATAGATTGCAGAGGCTTCTACTATGTGGTGATGCTGAACTGAGATCAGACCCATATAGCTATCTGGTTTGCTATGCTGAGTTTGAAGACATTACGTGTCTAAAAAATTCACGCTTGCAAGCTGAATAGAAATTGTTTCATAAACGCTCAGAGTTTGTATTTAGATCTAGTTTCTTTATTCCTGTCTTTCACTGACGATAGCAAATAGCTTGAAATCATGATCTGAAAGTGGAATTATAGTTAGAGATAGTGAATACTAACTACTCTGACGTTTATGTAAACGAAAATATGCTTGATAGGTGTTTTTGGTAGGACGCCATCTGTGGACATAAATACAAGCGTTAGCAAGTTTTTTTAACTTGCATTTTTGTTTATCATAAATGTACCTTTGAGGTCTTTCTTGCAATGATATAGATTGCAGAGGCTTCTACTATGTGGTGATGCTGAACTGAGATCAGACCCATATAGCTATCTGGTTTGCTATGCTGAGTTTGAAGACATTACGTGTCTAAAAAATTCACGCTTGCAAGCTGAATAGAAATTGATTCATAAACGCTCAGAGTTTGTATTTAGATCTAGTTTCTTTATTCCTGTCTTTCACTGACGATAGCAAATAGCTTGAAATCATGATCTGAAAGTGGAATTATAGTTAGAGATAGTGAATACTAACTACTCTGACATTTATGTAAACGAAAATACGCTTGATAGGTGTTTTTGGTAGGACGCCATCTGTGGACATAAATACAAGCGTTAGCAAGTTTTTTAACTTGCATTTTTGTTTATCATATATATATATATATATATATATATATATATATATATATATATATATATATATATATATATATATATATATATATATATATATATGTAGAGAGTAACAACTGATATCACTAAATAACATTTACTTATATTTAATGATAATAAATATTCTACACTTATACAATATTGAAATGTGGAACCTTCATATCAAATTCAATATAACCTTGAAATATTTAAAATACAATAAAATGTTCACATGCCTTGAAAACAACCAATTCAATAATATTGTGAGATAACTTTCGCACTCAAGATAATGGTAGTTAAGCATAAACTTACTAAATTGATACCTATAAATTTTCTGGACCTTAAAACTTAATAACATTTTATATACATAAAAAAAAAAAATTAACTTCACTAATTATTTACTTTTGTGCCCGAAATATTTTACTAAAATTGTACTAATGCAGTTTACTATCAACAAACATTCACTAATTGAACTTCATGTTTAAAAGTCACTTATAATGGAAAATATAACATTAATATACTTGTTTTCAAACCCTAATTGATAATCAATGTAATAGATTATTTGGCACCAAGAATAGTCAATTAACCAGGCCCTTAAATTTGGTGTTATATATTTAAGTTATATACTTATCTATTCCTCCAAAGATCCGATAGATACTGACAGCCAAAAGATTGATTAGCACTTCACAACTTTGATATAGATAAAAGAATTCAATCATTACTCCCAAAGCATACAATGTTTCATGAACACTTAGATGATTATCACATTTCATTCTATCCAAGCTACTACAACCCATAATAATTTTCTGAAAACACTATTACACTGCCCTCCTTACATCCAAGTCTTAGGGGGTATTATTTATAAAATATTTCCTTGCTCATCTTAGGGAGACTTAGAGGCAAATATTATACATATATCAAAATAATTATACCTTACTCTCTCTGGAGTTTTAGAGGTAAAATCATGGCAGGACTACTGTTAACTGCTTCATGATAAATAATAATAAAGATCAAAATTTGGGTTGAGCAATAAATGAGATCAATCAATCACAAGTGACATGAATGCATCACATCCTCAAGACAATGACAAAAATTCCCCATCCAACATCAATTCTTGCAACAGAACCAACCAAACTCCAACAATCAAATATCCAATCCAACCTTCAAAATTATAGATTTTCTACAACATAAATTTTCCAAATATGGACAAAATTATTATGCTATAATTTAACACCATCAATATAATTTTTAAATTGAAATTAAACTGCTTTATGACTATATTTATCTTTCATCATTAAAAAAATACAATAACAGTAACCATCACCATCTAAACATAAGGCCAAAATATTTTCATTTATATATAAAAAATTAAACACACAAAAATGCTTCTCTTTCTTTAAACTATATATCTCATATCAATATATATACTACACATCTCTCAGGTATGTGGGGTATTTCAAGCCCTAATTAGCTTATTTCGAGCCCTAGTTGTTGCGCCAAATGTAATGGAACGTATATGAGGCAGCCCCATGTAGGGCGCCAAATGTAATGGAACGTACTTGCTGCATTCCATTTAAATTGAAGAAAGACAAAATTATCCCGGTTATATATAAATAAATTGTGAATTCAATTAATTTCGTAATGACTCTAGCATTAAAAGAAAAATAAGAATAATATATTACCACTCTTCCAAATAAATTACAAAGACGTTACTTATAAAACAAATAGTACATCCTTTATTATTATATATTAAGGTTTAATTTTAGGTAATATCAATGTTTTAAATACAAACCCAAATAATAAACATACATATATACTTGCAATAAGTATATATATTAAATATATAAAGACATATCTATGCTTAACAAGTAGATATGAATATAAATACAAATCCATACTTATACTTTTCAGATATTTAAAATAATAAAAAAAATATTACACACAGCAAATACATATAATTATTGTTTTGGCATGCATAAGAATTATTATACGAAGTTTAAAAAAAAAATGAAAATAAATAAATTAAGGATAAAAATTTTATAATAAAAAAAATTTACGAATATAAATTTACTTATTAAAATATATATATAACAATTCATATACAACCAAACCTATAAGCCATACTTTAAGATTTTAAATTACTTAAGTATTAATTTTAACACCTGTTAAACGTTTATGGCTGTTAGAAAACAAGACGCTTGAATTGACTATTTATAAAACGTTATATTTTTATAATGAAAAATAAAAGTAAACAAAAATATCGATCTCAAAAATATATTTATATATCATTCATACATATAAAATTATTAACTACCTTTTCAAAGTTCACTTAGTTAGTTTTCCTTCAAAGGTCAACTTATTCCATGGGTTATTTCTTTATCCGTTTACTATTAGAATGCATTCTATCGAAGGTGAAGAAACTATTACGTTAGAGAAAATTGTCAATTCTTGGATATATGTATATTTTTATCCTTCTAAAATTTCTTTCCTTGAAAAATAAATAAATAACTTGAAATGTTGAATCCAATATATTAATTTTAGTTACCTCCAGATTATTATTAGATTGACCATTATAGATTCCAGATAGCTATATCAAATTTCGGCTCCAGACGCGATGAAATACATATATTGAAATTTTCTTAGTTGTTTCATTTTAAATTGCCTTGGAATAAATGAAAGTAATGGTGCAGCCTCTTGGCTGTGATATATATCTATTAACCTGTCATGATTTATGTATTTACCATAGAAATCTATCTTATTCCGATATTCTGAAGAATGGTAATTTCAAAGAAATAAAGTACAACAAAATTTTATCCTTCAGTTGGTTTTATTACTATCTTAATAATAATAATAATGGCCTCCTTCTTTGTTGTTGTTGCTGTTGTTCCACGTGCTAGCAAATGCTGTTTTTAAAACCATTATTACACATGTTTTCTTTTAAACAATTAACATTAAAAAAAATAAAATATCAAGCATATATATATAAAAAATATTAAATTGAAAATTTATTTGACAGCTTTAAAAATATACATAAATAATAATATTGCATTTTTTAATAATCACTGCAAATAAAATAATTTTTTTATATAATCTTCAATTTATATGTCTCTATTTATTTATAATAATTAAATATTCATAACGATGTACTATCAACATATAAATAAAATAATAACTTCAAACAATAACTATACCTAATAAACATAAACAATAATAATACTTCATATGTAAACATCAACTCAAAGAGATTTTTTTTTAATAACAAATGACAATTTTTAAAATATAGATAGACTTATCGATATTTACAGTATTTACCATAGAAATCTATCTTATTCCAATATTCTGAAGAATGGTAATTTCAAAGAAACAAAGTACAACAAAATTTTATCCTTTAGTTGGTTTTATCACTATCTTAATAATAATAATAATGGCCTCTTTTATTGTTGTTGCTGTTGTTTCACGTGCTAGCAAATGCTGTTTTTAAAACCCTCGTTACACATGTTTTCTTTTAAACAATTAACATTTAAAAAAAAATAAAATATCAAGCATATATATATAAAATATTAAATTGAAAATTTATTTGACAGCTTTAAAAATATACATAAATAATAATATTGCATTTTTTTAATAATCACTGCAAATAAAATAATTTTTTTATATAATCAACAATTTATATGTCTTTATTTATTTATAATAATTAAATATTCATAACGATGTACTATCAACATATAAATAAAATAATAACTTCAAACAATAACTATACCTAATAAACATAAACAATAATAATACTTCATATGTAAACATCAACTCAAAGAGATTTTTTTTTTTAATAACAAATGACAATTTTTAAAATATAGATAGACTTATCGATATTTACAATATATATATATATATATATATATATATATATATATATATATATCATATATATATATATATATATATATATATATATATATAAGTCATGTGACATCTGACTTTTTATTATTACTATTATTATTTTGTTGTTGGGGCTTTGGCTAAATTAAATGGCTAAGCCTATGAATATATGGAGTATCTGAATTAAGTTCAGGCCCATATATTTTTTTCAGTTGGAGAGCTGACTTTAAAGGCAGGCAGATGTCTAAAGTTTAGATCTTCTTCTTGAGAATTATCTTTTATATAAATGATTAGCTTGAATTGGTTTTTTGAATCTAATGTCCCAACTCCTCACTGAAGAGGCCCATAGGTCAAAACCAGTCTGGGGATGGGGACAATTAAGATAAATATGATTTGAATGCCATCTCTTGTAGTAACATTTATCATAATAAAGAAAGCTTGGTTAGAGCGTTAGCATGCTCTTTGTATATATATATATATATATATATATATATATATATATATATATATATATATATATATATATATATATATATATATATATATATATATATATATATATATATATATATATGTAACCTTCTCGCATGACTGCTGTACTATAAAATGAATCATAGCATATGTTTTATGTACCATAATCACTACTGTACCCTAGCTACAGCCAATCATCATGCCATCCACATTGGTCAGCATAATCACAACTGTAAACTGGCAACAGTCAGTCTTCATCTACTAAACAGTCATACCATGTTGGCAAGTGCCATAATCGCATCTGTAACTTAGCTTCCTGATCTAACTGGTCACCAATGAATCATACCGCACATTTTGGTGATTAAATTCTGATATGGAACCTATTATGCTCTCATTATCATGAATATGGGCATAAAGAAAGAAAAATGCAAAACTAATAAAATGATTCCTGGATTGAATAAAACTAGCATGAAATTGTTGATCTAAATAAGATCACAAGGCAACTAATAAAGATAAAAAATTCTGGTCAAACCAGCTCTGAAATCCACACAAACAAAATGAGATGAGTTAGCTTTGATATTCAGCAAATTAATAAAATAACCAATAATTATCTGTCTTGAATGATTATGCAATTAAACTTATAAATGCAATGATAAGTAAATTATGATGTACATGACTAACGGATGATGGAAAGAAGTAATAATGGAATAGTGGAATGAAAGGAATATAAGAGTGAAGAGAAATGAATGATAATATGCATGAGAATAATGAATGATTAAGAGGATGATAGAATAATAGTTAATGAATATTGAAGATGATAAGAGAATAAAAGTTAATGTATGATTAATCATTTATGATAATGAATTAA
Source organism: Epiperipatus broadwayi (assembly GCA_028023455.1). Classification (NCBI taxonomy): domain Eukaryota; kingdom Metazoa; phylum Onychophora; class Udeonychophora; order Euonychophora; family Peripatidae; genus Epiperipatus; species Epiperipatus broadwayi. The sequence goes on along the minus strand of JAQFVV010000418.1, from coordinate 146,531 downwards.
TGTCAAATGGGAATGAATAAATAAAAGAATAGATCAAGATGAAATTGAAAAAAAAGTGTTAATGATGGAAACTGAAATCTTGAACTATAAACTAATATGGTATTAACTGGTAAAAAAAAAAGCTAAATAAAATAGGGATTTCAAGCTTGACACAACGAGAATATCTATCATGAAGTTAAAACAAACTATACATTTTATACCAAAAGAAAATAATTTGCTTCTTTAAGCTTCGTTGACTCATAAAACAGTGCAAGTAATCTATTTCAAGTCTAATTATAACATATTGACTAAATATAAATTTCATTACAAATTTAAATTTTATCTTGAAATGTAATAACTAATTCTTATCAGGGTTCAAACACTAAAAATCATTATAAAAATGTATTTGGGTCAGTAAGAGGGATTTTTACCACTACCCAAATATAATGCACCTAATAGCTTTCAATATAACTTAAAACAAGAATTAGATTTAGCAGTTCTAAAGAAACTTTATAACTAATATAAACTTTAAAATTTATTAATGGAAATGACTTTTTAATAATTAAAATCAATAACTTACCAAATTCCTTTTCGTAATAATTATAAACCATGTGATCAAGATCAGTGAATGATAGCTCTGTGGATTTAACTAAATCAATCAAATCAAGACTGTGTTTATCTTTTAATATATTGTTTAAAACAATCTGTACTACAAGTTATTAACATTTTGATTATTGTGTGATAATGCATTAGATGTACCAATAACTCAAAAGACTTACCAACATTATTATGATATAGCATAATATAGTTAATAGTGCTATATCGGTTGATGATGATTTCAATTTATAATCTTCTGATATGTTGATAGCAATAACAATAATAGTGTATAGATGGGGTAATTAACAATAAGATTATATGCAACTACATAAATTTTTAAACATAACAAACTTTATTTACAGTATGTACAAATTTTTAATTCACAGATATGACATGAAATAAACCTAATCTACTAAAATAATTTATGGATGGGACAAATACTTATTCTCCCCTTGACCACATTCTCAGCAAATGATACAACTAAGTAGAAAATAATGTTCAAAATATCATTTGTTACTCTTTGGCATATTTTTAAGAATCAGATAATAAAATCTATTTAAGCTGCACTAGCACTTAAATTACATAATAGCAGTGTATTTAGAACTCTAGAATATGCACAAAGTTTAAATTTAGAATTCCAACATTATAAAGTATTGCATTATCCCAAAGCTCTATCTTTTATCAGAATATGATAAGGACAAATATCACAATCTGTGCAATTACTAACTTATTTAACTTTGAAATGACTAAGTTTAGTGCATTAAATGAAGACTAGACGTTAAAAGTCAACTACACACAGAACAGTAACTATGTCCACAGTTCAACCCTTGAATATGTAACTGATCTTACAATTCTATTGTCACATCATTATTTGATGAAAATGAATCCATTCTGCCAATGTGCATCTCTTACATTTACATTTAAAATTTTCTACCATCATTAGTAAATCCTGGTTTGGTCAGTCAACAACTGATGATGATTCCACAACATCATAAAGACTATTTCGATTAAGAAAACACTATGCTAGATTAGTATTCCTAAATTTAATATTATCTGGTACTTTCTAGATGATCTGGACCTATTATACTTCACCATACACGGTGGAAAAAAAATATCTCTATATTATCAGGAGGAATTTAACACTAAGATGGGAGACTTTATAAAACAACATGGCAGTTGTATAATAATATATCACTGATTCTATACCTCTCTATGGGTATACATACGTGTGTGGGCCTTGCCTCACCATGAAAAGACTAGAATTCAAACCATAGATAGCCTTTCTTTTTTTATGATTATTTATACTAATGAGCATTAATTACTGCTCAGATTTTATCCATCTTTTCTCTCATGAAATTAGCCATAGGTGACTCCATCAGCCTATGCTCCATATAAATATTGATATATTAGATGCCATTTAATTGGAACATCCCATTAACTAAAAAATGTCACTAGTCATTGTCAAATTATAGCAAGGCAAAAAACAATACCAACAATAACAGTGAAAATCTACATATTCCATTTTTTAATGTAAAATCATTAGTGTATTAACAGCCAAATCAAAATACCTATGTCCAATGATCATTAATCATTTTAGAATGACAACTATGTTTTTATTAAAGAGAGCACAATGGATTTAAACAATAAAGATCAAATCTGTATTTGTATTCAAAGTGGACACATTCACTTCTATAGCAAATTACATAATGAAAAAGGTTTATATCAAATTTTCTTTTATATCAGAAAATAATTCAGTCATGCCAATATAGATATTTTTGATAAAATTTCTGTACATTTATTTCTTTATTAATATACCTTACAATTAGTTTTAAACTATGAGAGAAGTAAATATTTTATAACTCTCTCTAAATAAACGATATATATATATATATAATATATATATATATATATATATTTTTTTTTTTTTTTTTTTTTTTTTTTTTTTTTATATTTTTTTTTTTTTTTTTTTTCCAATTTTCTCTTAACTAAAAAAAATACCTATAATAGATGTATATATTTGCACATCTTTTTCCTTTTTCTTTAACCCAATATATATATATATATATATATATATATATATATATTCATGCCACCATAAAATGTATATATTTAAAATAAATTTCCCAAACAACACATTACATAGGTGATATACATAACGGCAATTATATAAACAAAATAAGTGTACATTTTTATCCATTAACTTTTTATCATCTTCTTCCAAGTTATTCCATTGTGGTAAGTGAAAACAATAAAAACAATTCTCAAGAATGAATATTGTATTAGAAAACATTCCAGATAACACATATATTTTATTCCTGTTGTAAGTATAATGAACATCATTCAATACTTATTCACAAGCAAAATTATTTAATGGTTTGTATACTGATAATTAACGAGGCAATTAAACTTTCCATTCCCAAGTGTATCATGCTTAAAGTTAGTTTATCCATTTTTCTGGAGATACTTTGCTTAAATAATTATTTAAGTTATTGTAATCTTCAAAAACGAACTTTTTCAAGAGCTTTATTAATTTATTCTGTAAGCATTTAAAAAGGAAGTATAACAAGAATCATTTACTACATTTAAAATCAAGATAATTTTCTTTGAAAAATTAGTGGAATTTTATTACATTTAATATTTTTTATATTTACTTTTAAAACTCTTTGTGAATTTTATTCCTCTCAGCATGGAAATCCATATATGTGTAGCAATATTTAAGCAGCAGGAGTATATTCCAACATTGTAAACATTATTATAACAATGATATTTCTTAATAAAAATTTACAAGTAAATATTTATTTAATTCCATTCTTATTGGTAAAGTATGATGTGATTTTTAATATTAGAACAAATTTATTCAATTATCACTATGACATTTCCAACATTTTAATGAATCTGTAATCATTTAATTTTTAACATTACACAAATTTGGCACTATAAAACAAATCAGCCGATAAGTGTTTATTTCTTAATAAAGAATTGAGAATAACATCATGCAATTATTTATTTTTACTTTATTTAAAGTTAGATGATTCAACAATGACCTTTAATTTTATTTATTATATACATCATACATACCACTTGTTTTTAAAATTATTTCGAATTTTTTTTCTTGATATTTTGCTTTACACGCACAATCTTGTTCTAATGGGTAATACGATAATTAACGAGGCGCGAAAATACAAATATTATCAACTTCTTAGTTTATGATTAAATAATTTGTGCGTTATTTTTAAAGATAAAAGTTTACATGTATAAATAAAGTAAAAACTTACTTTCTTTTGAATTTTCCTGGGTTTAAAATAAGATTTATGAGAGACAGTTAAGATGTATAAAGTTTCCATTTTTTTTTCTTTCTGTACAACTCCTTAGAATTATCTATCAATAGAAGAATGGTGTTATAATGACTGCAAGGTTTTGAGATTTATTCCATCATTTCTAGATAGCAAGATATTATCCTTTCATTGAATTAGATTTCCAAATTTTATTTCTTTTTTTTTTCCCTTTATTTTAAATCAGAGCTTAATCCTGTGTATGCTTAGTTGTTTTTTCTTAATTAGTCAACCTCCCCTACAGCTGGGTTAGAACTTATATAGCTTTTATTATAAAACATTCTGGGAGTGAATTGGCCAATGATTTTGGGTATGCATAATTAGTATTACCCCCCCTCTGGCTTCATTTTTAATAACTATCCATTATTACTTAATACAGCTTTGTGTTTATTACTAAAAAATATGCTTAAATAATTTACTATAATGATTTATTTTACAAGATATATAAATTTGATTTAATTGTTTATTTTTTTCAATTGCTATTCAAAACTAATAAAATAGCAATGTATTTATCTACCAAATAATAATAATACTTTTAAATTGTTATTTTAGTCTAGTAAGAACCTAGACTGGGTTTGAAATCTTATCTCCACTAAAGCAAATTTCCCATTACATTTAAAATAATCTCTATTGAAAACCACTTTAGTAAGATTTTGATGTTAAATATATCATCATTTAAAATTTTGGAATTATTAATTTAGGGACCTAAATAAAAGGTCACAATATATATATATATATATATATATATATATATATATATATATATATGATATATATATATATATATGTGAGTATAATTATATATATATATATATATATATAATTACACTCACAAAATGGTATGTGTATATTTAATGCAATCATATTTTGTTTCAAACTTGTTGTTTTGCTTTATTAAAATTTAAGTAAAATTAAAGTTATTAATATTTTTCTTTTAACATTTCACGATATATATATAATTTGACAGTGAAAAAAATTAAAGTTATTTTGTTAGAAATTTTGTTAATAATTGTTTTTATTAATTATTATTATTTTTACTACTAATAATTTAAATCTTAGGAAAAAAAAAACCTTCTTCATCAAAAAAATCAGCAATATTAGTTAAATATTTCATTCTTTCTTAGCCTAAAGAAAAAAAACATGTTCTTTAAAAATTATATTGCAAAACCATGCTAATTGGAAAAATATTGCATGAATGTTAAAATTACCATCTATTTAAAAATCAATATATTAATTATTTATCTCTAAAAATTTTTGTTAAAAATTATTGCAAATATTGCTTACTTTTCTGACAATATTTATCTCATAATATATAAATTGATTTTTTTTTAAAATTTAATTAAAATGTGAAACTATTGCCTGCCAGGGCATAGTTTAATTTTTTAATGTCACTCTCTCTTTCTCCCTCCCTCCCCTCTCTCTCTCTCTCTCTCTCTCTCTCTATATATATATATATATATATATATATATATATATAAACAATAATAATTATATAAAACATAAATAAAGGAAATATATAATACAAACACAACTATTTGTCTACGCGGCTTAACTTTTCAGGGAGAAGTCTCAAATTCATCAGAAAATAAAGCCAAATGACTTTCTGCAAAAGTAAACATTAAAATTAATTTTCATTAGCATTTAGGATGAAGTAAAAAATATATTATAAATTAATAGCCTTTTTTAAAAAGAACTTAACCACTCAATTACCGATCTATGGTTACAAATGTCTAATATTTGTTTTTGTTTGTTGTTTTTTTTTTTTTTTTTTTTAAAAAGGAAGTAGAAAAAAAAAAATATTCATCAAACATTACAAAAAACATTTCAAAGTTTAGTTGATTTGTGTAGAATATATAGTTGTCATTGCAAAAAATCTATACATATAAAAAATGTGGAAAATTAATAGAACTCATATTGAATGTCATACATCTATATAATATCATTATGCAATATATTAAACAAAAATAATAATCAATTAAAAATATAACATTAAAAAACACCAAGGGTGTAATAGAATCAATGTTTATGTTCATACATGAACATATGTTTTTAAATATATAAATAAACTTTGCTTTTTTTTCTCGCTCTTGTGAAATAATTTGTTCTGTAATATAATCACTCTTGAATTATCAAATCAGGATTCAAATAATATATATATACAAAATGGGTATACAATTATCATATATTACATATAGAGCTCGAAAAATAAGCTCTTAACAAGCTTTGGGAATATCATCAACTCCAGACCCGTTTCTGCTTCTGGCATCGTCAGTGAGGTGCCAGGTTATTCAATCATTAGATTAAAAATAGCAGGACAAGCCCAACACTTTATATAATTTATATCTAATGACTAAACAACCTGACACCTCACTGATGACACCAAAAGCAGAATCCGGTCTGAGGTTGATAATATTCTCAAAGCTTGTTAAGAGCTTATTTTGCAAGCTCTATGTATAACGTTTGTAAATAGGAGCTTTATTAAATTAAGTCAAGTGACATCTGACTTGATTTTTTTTTTCCTTATTATATCTTGTATATATTATAATGATAGAATTGAACTATGATCTATTTTTAATTGTTCTAATTTATAAAAAAAGCAACAACAGCAAGTAATATTTTAACGTTTAGACTGCAAAAACAAACAAAAAAAAAGCTTGTAGTCTAAATGTTCGCTTCTCAACATGTGTGTGTACAAGTATGCATAAAAGAATCAATATTTACTTTTGAAAAAAAATAATAAAAAAATGATTTTTTTCTTATCGCACATAAACATTTTTTTTTTATCTGTGTGTATAATTAGTATTGAGAATCAATTAAATTATATAGATTAAAAAATAATTTTACTTTAGTAGTTTTTATACAAGATTTTGGGAAATGTAATATATATATAATAAAACCATTAATGCGTATTCCTAATGCAAAAGTTTTTTCCCAAGGGAAAAATGATTTATTAATTATATTAAATAAAAAAAAAACATTCGATAAAACAGAGAGACTATGCAATGACGATTAAAAATATGTAATTGTATTTGAGTGAATAAAGACATTTTTATTACGTAATGGATTTCTTTTAAAAGGAAGGTCCGCTTAAATTAAAGTTAGTTGAAACATTCGTCAGGAAAGTTTTTGCTAGAAAAATATGACGAATATATCACCAAGGAATGTAAAGGACTTATACTGTCTGTAACTATAAAACTATTCAGTTATGTAAGCACAATGATACTGTAATCTTTAACAATAAGTTAAATTAATTAATAAAAATGTGCATGCCAAAATTTATTTACTAAATGTTGCCACTAGTTTTCTTTATAATGTGCTTCATATGAACCAAAGAAATGATTAGCTATCTATTTGAGTAAATCTGCTTCACTCTTTACACATGAAAATCCTGTCAGAATGAATAATTGCAGCCTGTGGAGTACCAACACCAAAAAAATTGAGTTGATAAGGCTGTCACTTATCCACTAACCACCATTGCTGAATATCTCAATAACCCAGTTGTAAAATATGATTTTAAAAAGTGTAAGTTTTTGTATTATCAAGAAGACAATTTTAAAAATCAATTATCAAGAAAACAATGAAATTGATCACTCAAAAACTGCAAACAAATGAGTAAAAATCCTTTTGTACATACATGAGGTGGAATTAAAATCAAAGACAGTTAAGGAGAAATTCATTGAATGTAAATTACTTTAATTACTATATAAATAAGCATTTATTTATATAGCGCGATGTTTGTAATTGTAATACATTAAATATCGGCCTTCTACAGCTATTGTACATGTGCTTTTACTAGTGTTAAATAATAAATGATTACTTTCACTGCCAATACAAGATATAACATTTAAGAAAGAATAAAATGAATCCACTTATTCTTTCCAAACCAAAATATTTATATATGGGCAAATCTTAAGTACTGGCAAAGAAAGCTTGAAGATAGATCATACACTTTAAATTACAGTTTGTGTTGTCTGACTAAATGACGTTGACAAAAATACTTAGAATTTAATAAATGTCACTTTCAAATGAAACTTAAACATATATAAATAAGATTTGCCCATATATAAACATTTGGGTTCAGAAAGAATAGGTGGATTCATTTTATTCTTTCTTAAATGCTATATCTTGTATTGGCAATGAAAGTATTCATTTATTATTTAACACTCGTAAAAGTGCATGTACAATAGCTGTAAAAGGCTGATATTTAATGTACTTAATTACTATAATAAAGTATATTTTTTAAAAAAAACCACATGTTTATATAATGAATTTTAGCATGTATATAATATTTTTTTTTGCATTAATGTTGATTCAAATTATAATTGCCCTCATTATTCTGTAAATTATTGAAAACTTTTAAACCAAATATTCCTATATAGCATTTTTTTTTTTCATTTATTTTGTTAAGTGAAAAAAAAAAAAATTACTGTAGTATTTTTGTTTTTAATTAATGTTTTGGATGGTTATTTTATTTATTAAATATGTAGTAATTTATTATATTTCATGTTTCATTGTTAATTTACTACACACAATGCAGACAGATAAATAGATGTTAAGTTATAAAAATTAAACATAAAAATAATGGTTTAATTGATATGTAAGCTGAAATAAATTTAACTAATCTTACAAAAATTGAAATATTGTATAATCTGGTAATTAATTTTATATTCAATAACTCAACACAGTATTATATTGTAACTAACAGTAATCATATTTAATCTATGAAAAAGTTGTAATCATATTTTATATTGAATAAAGATGATGACTTTAAATTCATTAACATTGTAACCATTGTTTTCTATTCTTAATTCATATTTATTTTGTACATAAATATATTTGAATATTATCACACAAACTATTTACATTTTCTATTTCTTCATTTGATTTATTTTTTAGGACCTGCAAGAAAAGAGAGAGAGACGAAACCAGAATTAGCATAGAAAGTAATAAAAATTATGAGCAAAACTTGACTATGATAGGATAAGTATGATCTGCTAATGAGCAATGCAGTATAGAAAATATTGTATGATTCTAAATAACAATATGGTATACAAATTTTTATACAGTCATAAAATTAACTCAAAAAAGATATTTGAACGTTTGAGTCCCAATTATATTTTAAGTTTGATAATTAATAAATTAGAAATTAATACAGGGGTGGATTGAATAAATCAAATCAGTAAAATCCTACTTACTGAAAAGTTATAATTTAAGAGAACTCATATAATTATGAAATCTATGTTTTGTTTATATAATTTGTTTTTAAATATGTGTTTAGAATAGCACAGTTGATCATTACTGTGTATATATCGATTAAAAGATTTTCACGAACTACAAATACAAATAGTATATTTTGTGGGTTTATCCACATATTAATTTGACTATAAATATACCAATGTTTTTGGCATGATCCCACAAACTATCAACTGGGTAATGAATAGAATATTATAAAGATGATTGTAGAAGTGTTATTTATAACAATATTAAAGTTCCATCAATAGATAAAAATAGGTATATCAAATCGGAAAAATCAAATGAACTTCAGAAAATCTTCAGATTAATATGTTTTTCCTTTTAATTCCAAATGCAAGGATGTATGTGTCATCACATTTGTTGAAATAATTTAGTCTTTTTAAAATATCAATGACTTCTTTGATCTTATATTGATAGAGTATATATATATATATATATATATATATATATATATATATATATATATATATATATATATATATATATATATATATATATATATATATATATATAACGGTCTGAAGGAGATGAGTCTTAACATATCTGCACTACAGGGTGCCACTAGGCATTTGAACCTAGAAAATGTATATAGTATGCAGATACGTAAGTAAAAAAAAATATAAATTGGTTGATTCCAACCATTAGCCCAATGTCACCAGCTCAGTGGAACAGCAGAGATAATAAAATAATTATTATCTAAAACATTTTCAAAATAAAGGAAACCACTGCCAGAAATAACACACAAACATTTATTTAAACATATATAAGATTTAAAATTATTTTAGTATCAGTTTTACATTTTAAACTTTAACTTATATTTTTAACTTTGATTTTAGATTTTAATTTACATTTTAATTTTTATAAGTTAGAACAGATGGATTTATAAAAGTTTGTTTTATAATGATGAGTATAGATCGGTTACATAGATTACATGGATAAAAACATTTCAAAATAAACATAAACGATCAAAATATAAAGTCATTGATGGAATTGCAAAGGGAAATTTATAAGAAATCGAATGGCATTCATCATAAGATGCCACATTGACCCCAATAACTTAAAAGACATCTGAATAAATACATTTTAGATACTCACTGTAAGGTATCATTATTTACCAAATGTCTATATATTTTGATCAAATATGAAAAACAAAAACATAATTAACCAATAACGAATCCATGCAAGTGTCTATACCCATCTTAAATTTAATGCATTTACAGTGTCTGGTATGGATAGATTCTATAGATTGCATTTGAAAAGAAAATATTTTATCCCTTAGTTAACATTAGGCCAATAGTTTGCAGTTAAACCAACGTCAATTCATCTGTTATATTGATGTATTCAATGTAATACGAATACGACAGCACAAATATAGGTTAATAGGAGAAATTGACTCTCTTCCAGATAGGAATACTACATCTATCTGACAAGAAGAGCAATAATAAAAAAACTTCATAGGAAGGGACTGTGGTCCTTTTTGCTCGAATTATGATCCCATTCCATAGGCAAAAGGGGTTGTGCGGTGTATACTGTGATTCTGCACATAGCAATTCTTGTCTTACATCTACTAATTACACCAATATATCCAATCCATTGATCCTATTTAACTACAAAACAAATAACCCAAGATTACCCTACCCTAATAAAAGTAATATAACTTTACAAATCTATATAGCCATTCACACCTGACTTATGTTTAATATTTATATAATTTAGTTTAACGAAAAATAAAAATCATAAATAAAACTTAAAAGAACAAAAAAAAAATGGAAATGATTTTTAAAAAAATACATCAAATAAAAAGAATTAATAAATAATTTAGTTGGGTCACATAGGAAATACTATTGCGATAATTTCTGAAAGGTTTAGAATTTAGAGTTTGTTTTGAAAATGTTCATAAAGTTCTTATGATTTTTAAAACGTTCATCTTTATCCATTGCTTGCAATTTTGAACAAAAATTCCCATGCTGTCCTGAAGAGATTTCTATCCAGTTAGCCATTTTATTTATTCATCCGGAGGTATTACTTTAGCTGGTCCTCAATGTAGAAAATGATGTCATTTCTCTTTCTTTTTTTTAGCAGAACTGAAGGGATTGAAGAGTGCGTCTTTTCAGTACCTTCTCCTTCAACTTTGCACTAACACATGTCACCACCACTATCACACATCTCTCTCAGCTTTTTCTTCACTCACTTTTTATAGTAGACTTTCAGATCCAGTGGACATTACATCATGATGATGGTGATGGTCTTTTCACTGAGGTCTGATTCCATGAGTGATTTTTTTATTGGACATTCTGATCCCATTGTTTTATCTCCTATCTGACCTTTGCTTATACATTTTAAATGTCCAACGGCTAGTTTACATTTAACTAATAAAAACAATTATTTTCATTTTATGATTAATTAATGTGTTTTCCAAATTTAAAGATATATTTTTATCTCTAAATCTTTTTAAGTTTTTTGTTGAAAATTTAGTTTAAAAACTTTTTCTTTTTTTTAATAAAGTTTTTTTTTTAATTTCTCATCTGTGTGATTTTATATATATATATTATAAAGTTTAGATGACTTTTAAATTTCTTTTATTTTTAAAACAAATTTTTATTTGCAAACTTTTAATTTTGATTTCATGTTTAATAAAAAAAATAATGTAATGGCGTATGTGCCTGTTACAATATATATATATATACAATATATATATATATATATATATATATATAAGAACACTTGTACAGCATCCTAAATATATACATGTGTATAAAATAATTAATATTAAAATTACTACTGTTTAGTTTGTTTTATATAATAGTAATAAACATGTTTGTTAAGTAGCAAAGCTAAGATCATTGCTATGTTTAAAATCTGAACTTTTTTGTTTGAATTGGTTCTTGTTTTAATATTGGGTAGTTTTTGGTTATGCGTACTGTGTTGCCACAACCTGATGCTGCAAAACCACCAAAAGCCTGCATGTGAGAAATTTCTATAGGAAAATGGCTGAAATCGATGGAAAATTAAAATGCCCAAGGCAAGAAATCTGAAAAAAATCGCTGAAGCCTGTGAACTTAAAAAGTCTAAGGCTAGACATCAAAAGTAAGTAAAAAATCAAGTACAAAAAAAGTAAGTAAAAAAATCAAGTGAAATAATACGTAAAATTTAAAAAAAGTACACACACACACACACAAAATCGGTAAAAAATATATAAAATACCCCCCCCCCCAGCGATAAATTGAAATGGCTAAAAGTAAATAAAATACAAATTAAAAAATCACTCAAAAATAAGTAAAATACAACTTGCAAAAACAGAAATCTCTCCCTTCCTTCATTTCTCTATCTATGTTAATCAGTTATTTCGAAGTTGTCACTTATGCAGAAAAAGCTAATTTTGGATAACTTAGAATTAAATAATTTGTAAAAATAGTAAACCTTAAAAATGTATAACCTTGCCACTCCCTTCGCATATATGTATGTGTAAAAATCGACACACAAGGTAATGTTTACATCTATTATTTAAATTTATGACTTTAAGTTGGTAATTATTTGTGTGTGATTTAACTATATATATATATATATATATATATATATATATATATATATATATATATATATATCAGCTAGTATTATTTTAAGTACAGATTTATATAAACATATGCACATCCTCACATTTACATATTATTATCATTTTATTAAGTTGCTTTTAATTAATATACACAAACTTAGAAGGATTTAAAATTAATATATATATATATATATATATATATATATATATATATATATATATATATATCTATGTTCCATAGTATATATATATATATATATATACTATGGAACATAGTGGGTGAAATGTTATGAGAGGTAAAAATGCCGTTTCAATATTAATAGTTGCAAAATAAAATATGACATAATAGAACTCTCACATTAAAAAATATAATCTTGGCAAATTAAAATGTGACATAAAACACAACTCCCACCACTGACTAAATTGGATTTGTAAGATCCAAAAAACCCAATTACAACACACACACACACACAAAACCCACAAATACTTACAAAAAGAAGTACTTACAAAAGATATACATCATGGGAAATTTGAAAGTAGAAAAAAAAAACATTCAAACTTTTAGACTTTGCATGAAAATTATATGGAGAAACTTCTTCAAACAGAATGCAGATGATTATAAGAATTTAGGATGACTTTAAAGTAGGCAAAAAAATAACATTCGGACTTTGAGTTTTTGCATGAAAATTATTTGGAGAAGCTTGTTCAAACAAATTGCAGATTATAAAAATGCAACAAGGATGACTGATATCCTACAAATTTATCAATTTCATAGTAAAAACTTCAAACTTAGAAGTGTGTCATTTGCTGTACTATTGCTAAATGATTTGTATTAAATTAAATATATATTTAAACTGAAATCCTAAAATTTTGTCAAATTCATTATTACAACTGATCTAAATTGTTATTTTTCAAATGAGAAATGAAATACATGGTAAGCTTCACTTAGTGAACATTTACTACAAGCTTAAAAGCAAGTTACACAATTTGTGTCTTGTTTTGTTAATTATTATAAGTGTACCCTTGATGGCTTTTTGCGATATTATATTGATTTGGGGAATTAATATATAGTGAAACTGAACTGATTTCAGTCCCATATAGCTCTTTGGTTTGTAAGACTGGATTTGAAAACATTTACATGTCGGAAAAAATCAAGTTTTCATATTGATAGTAACATATTAAATAAGTGTTGATGCTTGAGTTGGAGTTTTAGATCTAGTGTCTGAAATCCATACTCTTCACTGAGATTAACCATAAGCTTGAAAACACTTGTTCTGGAGATGATGATTTTTCGGTAGAAATTTTGAATTCTTTCTCTTTCAACACTTATTGTTTATAGCTTGTTAGGAGCTAGTGGTAAGCTCCACCTAGTGAACATTTAGTATAAGCTTAAAAGCAGGTTACACATTTTGTGTTTGTTTTATTATATATATATATATATAAAAAAAAAAAAAAAAAATTATATATATATTGTCGCACAGACAAATAAATGTATATTTTCTGGAATGATGGGTATAGGTAAATATTTTAATTGACATATATATATTTGAAAGGAAAAAAAAGTAAAAACTAAAAGATTTTAAAGCATGTAAAAAAATGTTTCTTTTACAGTTATTAATTACCAAATTGATTAGCCATACATATCTCTTATTGTTCAAGAAACAGATATAACTACTTGGTGGCTATCTCTTTTTTCATAATTAAATTGATTGATGTATTGTAAATATTTGGATTTTGTGGAAATAGTTTTTAAAATTAATGAATATGGGATGTCCATTAATTAATAAATTCTTTTCAACTTCTTTTGTCTAGTTAAAGTCAATGAAAAGAGTGCAATTAAAAAGTTCCAAGAATTAAAAAAAGATGAGATAAGTAAAAGTAGAGGTTGCTAAGTGGTTTTTATTTTGTTGGCATTTTTGTAAAAAATATATTTTTTGAAAACAAATAAATACCAGAGATAAGGAGAAAGGTAACTCATATTATTAATTAAAAAGGCAGTTTTTTTTTTGTGTGTGTAATGAGCTGATCGAGAAGAAGGTAATGTGTTATAAAATATATTGAAGAAGATCTAAAAAGAGAAAATATTAATAAATTGGCTGCAAAGCAGAAAATATTGGGAGTAAAATATGATTGCTGCCTTCATAGCTGGACATATCATGTGCGAACTGAAATAAAACATAAAAAAACCTAATGGATCACATGGGGTAAATTCACCATCATGCCGGGGTCTATGTTAGGACTCCAGCTCTCTACCTATGTTATGTAAATATGTATCACCTTTAACATCCCCAAGTGCCTTTCAGAACAACACCATTTCCTGAATATATTGAAAGGAAAAGGGAAAAGAAACAGCAAAATAAATATGCTACTTAGGATGGACTAAATAGTTGTAATATTAAGCAGAAGAGACAGACACCATATTTTTCCTATGCTAAATCCTGGGATTAAATTACGAGTGCACTCAGAAACATATACATGAGTTCCACAGACTCTGTAATACTGGTAAATATACACATTTTATATTATTTCAATTCTTAAACCTAATCAAACTCAAACTGTGTGATTATCTAATGATATATATATATGTATTATTTAGTGTTGTTTTTTTTAAAAAAATTGTAATTCAATAAAATATTTATCGTATACATGATTATGCCATTTCATTGTTTCTTAAAATAAAATATTAGTAAATCTGAAATTAAATTGTTAATTTGTTTCCATGCATGTTATGTAATGTATGTATTTCAAATTCAAATATGTGTGCATGCTGGTATACCTCTAATAATAGATCAAAGCAAACAGGTTAGGTAGAAAAGTGGGCGGGGATTTTATTATTATTTTTTTTTTTTGGAGTTTAGTGGAAATTAAATAGAAATTTATAGAAGATTCAATTTAAAAGTTAGTTCACTGTTCATTTATTCTTTGGCGCAATGTGCTATCACACCCTGAGTATTAAGATGGGCATCAAATTATATTGCTGAGTCAGACAAATATTTAATGGATCCTATGATTCTTGTTAAATAGCAAGATTAGCACTTGGCAAAGGACAAAAAAAGAAGGATGTCCATAAATGTGGAGATCTACTTAGAAGTAAAGTTAAAGCTGGGAGGGTATGAATTATTGCAATTCCCTTATATACATGTGTTTGGTGGTCAGCTTCTTCTCTAACTCTTTTTGAATGACCCAGAATTTGGAAAACTTTGTCAGAGGGATGAATTATTCAAAATTATGGGAAAACTTCATATGGGTAAGGGCTGTCAATAAGGTACACATCACCAATATAAATTCATCCTCGGCAAGAAAGAATAAACATAAAATTTAGTTTGGATAAGGACAAATGTTTGATGTTAGATAATCTAAAGTTAAAAAATGTATACCAAAGTGGGTAAATGTAACAATATATATATATATATATATATTATAACGGAAATGGTTATTTCATACGGTTGCTCAATTATTTGTACTTTCAACTATATTTATTTCGATTATTTTATTCTACATTATACTTAATTTATACTTTAATTCCTTTTCCAACTTTGATTCTTTATCCATTTATTGTTTCAACTTAGATTCTTTATTATCTTATTCATTATTTTAACCAACGCCATTACAATACAAGCAGAGAGCTAATACAGATACAAATTTAACTTCATATCTATACCCTTGACTGAACCCCAAGGCAATACGTACATATTATCTTGGCATTATTTTTCCCAGCCAAGAACCCTTGGCTGCTGAACAGAGCAAACTATTTCAAAGAAACTTAGCGAATGTCCAGTGCTTGCTATTTATTTTTTAGAATTGGGATTTCGTATGAACAAGCAGCACATGAATATCTTAAACAAATCAGCATGCCCCTTTAATCACTAATTACAGTTTCCCCCCTGTCGTAGCTTGGTGATAGGAGAGTAAAGCAAGGATATGAAATTTAATGACAAATATGTTTAATAATAATATGCACACTTTATATAAAAAATTACATTATAATAATAATAATAAACACACACTTATAAATACATGTCTATAATAAATATATGAAAATAGATCAGATATAAAAGTTCTTAAAGTCCTGTTGATAGAGTTCTATTTTTATCAAATTATTAATTTTATATTTAGTTATGAATAGTAGACAAATGAAAATGCATGCATCCTTTTACCTAGGCTTTTCTGTAATTGTCCCATGGGTATTTATTCAGAGCACTCTTGATTAACTTCCTCAGATTGTGGGGTTATTTTCGTTCCAGTTTTGCTTGTTGATTCATTAGGTTCTCCATTCATTTCCTCCATTTGTGAGGTTATTTTCATCCAGTTTGCTGGTTGATTCTTTAGGCTGAGTTTCAATCGACAGCTACAGAAGTGGTGGTCCCTCTAGCAGGTCAGGCAAAGATCTTACATTGCGAGTCAGTGATGAGACGGTTAAATCTGAACCCACGTCCCTTTAACGCCACTAGCCACACACTTCTTCCATTTTCTTTTAGCTGTTGCTTCTCTAAAGTCTCTACTAGCAATGCCAGATAGAAATTGTAATTTTATTAATCTCTTTCTCTGTTCATTGTTCTTAAAATTTTTAATTAAGACTTAGATTTCCAACCAATTCTTATCATTATGTTTCTTTATTTAATTAGTGGCTGGAATGTAAGTCCCAATTAATTTAACAGATCAGGCAAAGATCTTCCACTGATAGCATTTATTTGTCTGTGGAATTTAATTTGTCCAACAGACTTTCACACCTATGGCCATATTGTTTCTTTTTATATATCACATATTACATTTATTTTATTTAAAGTTTACAATTCATTCATTTTTTTTCTTTCACATTTACGTTTTACATTTATTTTAATTTGTTATATTTTTTAAAAGAGAGAAGAAACACATTTTTTTTATGCATCCATTTCCCCTCTCCCACAATAAACAAAATATTTTCTAGCATTTGACTTATAAGAGAGAAAGAGATGCATTTTTTATTTATGCAGCCCCCTTCCCCTTCTCTTACTATTACAAAATCCACAGTAATTTGACATTAGAATTAAAATTTTTCTTTTCCTTTTTTTTTTTTTTTTAAAAAAAAAATTATTAGCTAATTTATTTCACCTTTATTACTTTCTAATTTTATTAATAAATATATATGTGTGTCGATGACTTTTTGTGGTCGTCACAATATATATATATATATATATATATATATATATATATATATATATATGCAAATAAATTGAGTCATATATTACGACTTAATATTTAACCAGCTTGTATTACACATGCTATCTAATGAGATTTCAATAGCTATTAATAAGCTTTTCAGAATATCCCCAATCCCAAACCAATTTTTGCTCTTGCTTCCTCAGTGCGATGCTATAATATTCAAGCATTAGATTTTAATTACTAGAACAAGCCCATCACTTTATGCAATGGTTAAAAATTAAGTAGAAAATCTGAAATGTTCAGATTTTCATTTGTCTTCAAATCCAAATGTCTAATTTAAATAACCATGTAAGACTGAACTATGTTCAGCTAAAACATATATTAATAGCTTTAGCAAAATAAAATCACCAGAGCTTTAATAGAAAAAAATATATAATTGCAAATAAATCAAATCATAAATCACATGACAAATCTGGAGTTGTGCATATTTTGAAAAGTTTGTTAAGAGCTATTGGCAAGCTCATTAAAAAACATGTGTACTATAAGATTGTGAAATTAGGTTGTGTGATATATGACTAGACTTTTTAGCAATTATATTTTTTTGCTATTAGGCTTTGACAATTTTATATTGCTAAACTGTTCATATATGTGGTTTAAACTTAGTTAAATCCCTTATGGCTATTTAAGTTAAATAGCTGGATTTGAAGACTTATGGTTATCTGAAATTTTCAGATATTCTATTTAATAGAAAACAATTGGATAAATGCTGGGCTTGGCCTAGTATTTTAACTATAATGCTTGCATATTTTACTACCTCACTGAGGAAGCCATAATCAGAAACCAATGAGGGTTGCATATTTTCTGAAAATCTTATTAAAAGCTATATGCGAGCTCATTAGATAGATAGATGGATAGATAGATGGCTAGATGGGTAGATAGATAGATAGATAGATAGATAGATAGATAGATAGATAGATAGATAGATAGATAGATAGATAGATAGATAGATAGATAGATAGATAGATAGATAGATAGATAGATAGATAGATAGATAGATAGATAGATAGATAGATAGATAGATAGACTGTTCTATTTTTGCATCACATAGCAATGTGATGTGGAATACAAATTGTGTAAGCACTAACATAAGAAAATTTATGTGAGAATAACATAGGGGAAAAGATAAATTCCAGGAATCTATAATTGATAAAATCACATTGCAAGAGGTGATTGTTTATTTTAACGGGTTTCTATTTTCTTATCTTGTAGAAATAAATGATAAAGTTACATTAATTAATATTTGTAACACAACAAAAAAGTATTCATAATTTTGCATCATTTTACCATCCACTTCTATCGATGCTTTCACGCGTTGCTTACCTTGCTTAGTGGTTTCCACTATTCTTGTTTTGTTTTTTTTTTGTTTTTGTTTTTTTTATTTGTTTACTATTGTTTTTCATATAAATTGCCTTTTTTTAAAATAATAACATTATTCAAAAGTTGTAAAAAACTACTTCTATAAATTTAAAATATATCTGAGAAACATTACCTAAACTTTCATGCATGCGCATTCACCTTCAAGTTTATGTCATTACTGTAAACCATTTTAACATTATGTGTATGCTATTATAATTGCTGCATTAATTTTATTTTTTACTAAATTATGCATGTGTTTACAATATTAAATATTTTATCACGATATTGTGCTTTTTAAAAGTTAACTTTTTGCACACATGTACTTTTAACATTAACTAGGAAAGCACAATTTTTATAATTGCTACAAAAGTCTTAACAGCTAGAAAGACAACCCAACAAAAATTTGAGAAGTTCTTTGTATTGTTGCATTTTTAGAGATATCCTAATATTTTTAATCCATTAATATTGTAAAGATTAATTTAAATTTTACATTTAATACTAAATTGTTCTTTTAAGCAAAAGAAAGTTTGTACTATATCCTATTTAAATTCCTATAAATAAAATTGTTACAGATTAATTAACTTAGGGGCGCATTGATATTATTTTACTTATGTTCTACACCTGAAAATATTTCAAACTATGTCACTTTAATTATATATACCATTAATTACTTCACATAAATAAAATTCATATTTATTTTATAGTCTTAATTTCATTCGCTGTTATGTTAATACGATACTCTTTAGCCTAATAATACATGTTCGTGCTAATAATTTATTTGTTCAAAATACAGTATGACGTGTTTATTTATTTTAAGTAGCTAACTATTATTTGAATATAAATTCAATAATTCAACTAAATGCATTAAAGATGAACTAAACAACTTATATGCACTAATACAATTATTCTTTCATGAAGTAAATATGAGTAACAATTATTAATTTTTTCATAATAAAATAAAAAAAAAAAACACTATTCCTTTGAATTATAATAATCTCTTATAAATTAATACACTGTACAGGCTTACACACACATGAACATATATAATGCAATATATAAAGGATTCAAATTCAGACTTTCACACGACCCTCAGCTCTCCATGTCATCTCAAATTGCAGATCCACCTGATCATATACATGTACGAGCAGGTGTGTGTAAGCCTGTACAGTGTATTAATTTACATATTAAAACATAGTGTGTTAAAGGTATGCCCATATCTTTTATTGTATGTAGATGGATTATTCTCTGTTACATGAAGGGTCACAATGAATAAATGGTCAAGTAGAATGATAACCTTGGCACTAACGTGGGCTTTGACCATTCCATTATCAGATTTTCAAAGAAATGAATGGAAAAAGAGTTGTGGGTTGGAGTATTTTGAAGACTGTATATTAAAGTATGAAGTTTGGCTATCTTAATATAAAGATGAGCACTGATAATGTGAACCATCTGATGATTGCTGGTTTAGCATTATATATATATATATATATATATATATATATATATATATATATATATATATATATATATATATATATATATATATATATATATATATATATATATATATATATATAAATATAAGATTTGGAGCTAATGAAAGAGTTTTTTTTTATAAAACTGGCTCCATAATCCTATATCATAATGATTTACAATTCAGAATTTAATTATTGTATGTAACATCTAATAACCAATCTTCATATTGATAAAGCATCAGCTTTATATAAATAATATAACTTTTAGTTTTTTAATGTATTAATTAACTTAATTAATGATGTATCAATAATAATCATAACTTAACATATATGAAATTAAATTGGAAGTCATGACAACTATCATTGAGCTACATATAAACTATAAATGATCATTAATTATATATATTTAAAGTTGAGAGTTGAAAAAGTTCTTATGATTTCAAAACATTCCTTTTATCCGTTGCTTGCCGTTTGAATGTGAAATCCCATGCCGTCCTAAAGAGATTGGTATTCTGTTGGCCGATTTATTTATTCATCCGGAGGTCTTTTGCTTTGGCTGGTTCTCAATGTAGAAAATTATGTTATTTCTTTTTTTAACAAAACTGAAGGGATTGAAGAGTGCGTCTTTTCAATCCCTTCTCCCACAACTCCACACTAATACATATCACCAATCTTAATAATAATTTACTAATAATTTCCAAACTTTTCCTTTTATATTAATTTTAAGGATTCAATTAACATTATATCATCAATATGATGGTCCTTTCGCTGAGGTCCGATTCCATTTTTTTTCTCTACTATCTGACCATGCTTATACATTTAAATGCCCAAGGCTAGTTTACATTGACTAATTAAATTAATCATTTCCATTTTTTCAATAACATTAATTAATTTGTTTTGTACAAACTTACGATATATTTTTATCTTTAAATCTTTACATATAATTTAGTTTTAAAATACTTTTTTTTTTATAAAGTTTCTTTTTTTTTAATTTCTCATCTGTGCAATTTATATATATATATATATATATGAGTCTAGTATAGAATTTTAATTTTCAATTTTTAATTCTTAAAAAAGAAGTTTTATTGGTGAACTTTTATTTTTTCATGTTTACTAATAATAAAAAAAATAATATAACCGCATATGTGTGGTTACAATATATATATATATATATATATATATATATATATATATATATATATATATATATATATATATATATATATATTTGTAACAGTCAATTTTGTACATTTGCATAACAGACCCTAGAATTCACCTGTGCCAAGAATCAATACCATATGGATGACACCCTTAAAAGTAAATCCATATATCACATTTCATGGTCAACATAGGTCAAGAAAAAACAATGAGGCTCTTAACTTGACTAAATATATGATATAATTCATTGAAATGTGAACATTAATGCATAGCTCTTCACATACATATTTTATAAATAATTAAAATTGAGATGAATTGGATTAATAACAAGACTGAGAATAAAATATGTTAAATTAATTATACATTTATTTATGATTGAACAGAATAAAGAAATAATAAATATATAACTTCAGCATAGAATGACACAGACATTTAGAATAATGACAAAAGTTTTAGTATTATTATATTACATATCAATCATGAATATAATTGTACAAGTAATAATAAAAGCTTTACAAGAGATAAGATTTAACTGACTGTCATCCAATGGATTAATGATAATGAAATATGCATAAAATATCAAACATTATGTTTAGAGAGATATGTCAATTTTTATTTTAGACTTGCAGTTGTTACATATGCATAATTTTACTAAGACTTGACTAACAATCATTAATACCTTTATAAATATGAACTTATTTGTCTTAAACATGTGAGTGTATAAATTAGCTTAAATAACTTAGAATGAACATATTTCAGACTAATGCTGAATGTGTTATAAGGAGGTAGAGTCAGCTGCTCTTGATTTACCAAAATTATATGGCACAGGCAAATCCAAATAATAAAAGATCACTCTGTGGATGAGTTGGTGAATCAAGGGTTCTTGTGCTGAACACCGAAACCCTGGGATCAATTGTTGTGCTGCATGAGTAAGGAACATTTAGTTCAGAATTCTGGGGAACTTACATGCTAACCTGGCCTTAAACTCAGGCTTCACTACTGCTCTACTGTAGGAAAGGAAGATGTGCTGGCTTAACCGGTTCCATCTTAATACAAATAAAATAGGCAGCAAAATGTGGAAATGTTTAATTAAAGAAATGGATCACATCTGCCAATCAAAATAGTATTATAAATTTAATATCATATTATAAGACTATTACAAATTTTAGTGTTATAATTATGAGAGCTATATTTTTATTAGCATCATCAAGAGTAACCAACTCTTTTGTAGCTTATAAAATACATTTACTAGAAGGAATAATTATAATGTATTTATTTTACCCTGTTCTATCTATTGATGCTGTTGATGTCATGATTAATAATTAATATTTTAAAAAGGGAAAGAATATTTGAATGGATTTAAGAAGATGAATAGCAAATATACTTCTAAATGTTTTTCAAGACTAGTATAAGTATTAGTACATAGTAAATTTAAAATTGTGAAAAATTGGTAAACATGAAGTTACCAGGTCACAACAAATTTCTAATTTTGTTTCAATTTTTTTTTAACCAGAGTGTTTCTTGTCGAATTACTATCCATTGTAGTTTTTGATTATAGAAAATATAAAATTCACAAAGCAAATTCCTATAGGTATGGTTGGAATAAAGTATTGCTGATAGTATAAAATTGTTATTTTGTCAAGTTTTGAAATTTGTAAGATGTGGCTTTCAAAGAGTTTTTTTTTAGTTTTCAGATTTGAAATATAATATATGGAAAAGGATACCATAGAACAAACTCCAGAAATACTCATGATATTGGACAGTGATAGATCATATGAAGAAAATCAAAAAAAAAGAAGAGATTGTCAAAAATACTCATGGGTAAGTAAAAAACTTGATACAAAATGAGGAGAAGGAGAAGTTGAGAATGGCACCTCACACACACAGACATGTTCTAAAATAGAAGTAAGAATCGAAGGAAAATGGTTAAAGCACTGTTTGATTCAGGAAGTCAAGTATCCATTATTTCACAGAAAACATTTAATAAAATAGGTTGGAGCAATTTGAAAATCAAAATCTTGCCACTAAAGAATATATATGTAATGTTGAAAAATGAAAAAAGAACCAAGTTGGCATTGGAACAAGCTTAGGTAAGTATGAGTATAGCAGGAAAGGAATACACCAATGTTATGTTGATCTTAGAGGGACTAATACATTATACTGTCCTGGGGTCAGACTTTATGTGTGAAGCAGGATGCATGCTAGATTATGAAAAGTGACAGGTGAGAATTAGCAAGGTGGAAATTTTATTTGATGTTTGTGAGGCAAATAATGTTAATGAGGAGAGTGATGTAGAAAGTCCAGGGATAGAAATAGAGAAAAAGATGATGGAAGATGAATGTGGGAGTAAGGACAAAAAACAAAAGGAGTTATTGGATACATACAAGAGTTATTTTCAGAAGTTTCAAGAGTCATTGAAGGATATGAGCATAGGATAAAGTTTATGGAAAATCAACGTTATCCAGCTCGAGAATACCCTATACCACACCAATACAGACATGCAGTGGAGAAACAACTAAAGAATATGTTAAAATTGGGAATTATTTCTAAGTGCTCCTCCCCATACAATAACTCGCTAGTGACAGTAAAGAAAAATAATGGGTACATTCGATTTTGTCTAGATACACAGAAATTAAATAAAATAACAGTGTTTAATACCAATGCACCACCACCTATAATAAATTACTAATAGAATTCTATAAAAATGATGTTTTTGACTTTTGATTAAATGACCTGTTATTGGCAGATAAGACTGCATCCTGAGGATTGGAAATACAACACTTTCCATTATAACAAATGGGCATATAATTTCAACCAAATTCCCTTGTTTAAAAAATAGTGGGGCAGGTATAATACAATGCCTTGATCAAAGTATTATCCCAAAAAATCAAAGGCTTGATTAGGATGTATGTGGATGATATTATTTTAGCCTCAGAAAGTGTTAGAGAACACTTTGAACATTTGAAACTGCTATTCGATGATTGTAAAAATAAGGGAATTAAATTAAATTTAGGCAAAAGCCATTTAATGACCACAGAGGTAAAATTATTGGGGCACATAGTTAGTAAACAAGGAATATCTCCAAATCCAGAGAAAATCCAAGCTATACAATATATTACAAGGCCAATGAAGTAGAAAGACATTAAATCTTTTTTTGGATTGTCTATTTTTTTCAATCGGTTCTATAATTTTTTTCCCTCAGATATGGAGTCTCTCTTACAGCTATTAAAAAAAGATAAATAAATTGGTGTGGGAAGAGCAACATGAATGCAGTTTTGAAAATGTAAAAAAAAGAGTTTCTTAAAGGAAGTGATGCTGACATACACACATTTTAGAAAACCATTTGTGTTACAAACGGAGAGCAGTGGAATCAGATTGGGGGGCACATTATCCCAGGTGCAAGATGATGGAATATATGGGGTGCTTTTCTTTGTAAATTGTTTATTAAATGGGCCAGAAAAAATAGTCAGAGAAGATTTAGTGATCATGTGGGCCTTTAAAAATATTAGGCAATACTTAATAGGATCACAGTTGATATGGATCACCGAGCAAGGAGCCTTGAGTTCCTCAATCATAGTTTTCTCACAAATAGTAGGCTGTTCTGAAGGAGCCTATTTTTGCAAGAATTTAATTAAAGTATACAGTACTGCCCAGGCAAAGACAATGTGGTGTAATATGCTTTAAGTTGCTACCTGATAGAACACCAGCCAGACATTTAAATTGTAACAATGCATACATAGCAGTGGTGGAAATACATCAAGACAAGGACATAGAATGTGGTTTTAAAAGGCTAAGGGAGTTGCAAGAAGAGGATGCAGAATGTAACCAAATAATATATTATTTGCACCACCAACTTATAGGTAGACCTATAAACAATACACTATGAAAAAAAGGAAACAGTATTGTTTAAAAGGACTATTGCACTACAAAATGAGAGATGGTAAATATAGGCAAATTGTTTTTTTCTGACAGTCATGCTCAAACAGATAATCAAGTACAGACATAAGAAGTATGAACATTATGGGGCAAGCAAAACTTAAGGATGGATAGGCAACTGGATTTAATGGCAAAGAAAGTACAGGAGTGTCTTAAACATCATTGAGGGGTGTACTTATATGCAAAAAACAAACCCCTAACATATCGAATGTGAGGCAATAGGGATCCATATATGCATATCAGCCTAACAGTTTATTGGCCATAGATTTTTATGGACACTTACCACAGTTTAATTGAAAGAAATATCTGTTTGTGGCCTATGATGTTTTCTCCAATTTCATGGCTGTCTACCTGGTGGCACAAGCTGATGTTAAACAAACTATACAAGTCCTTGAACATCAACATTTTCAAAATGTGGGAATCCCCAAACATTTAATGTTAGACCACAAAATGTCATTTATGTCTGAAGAATGGATGAGATGAGAGGAACATCAAAAGATAAGACATATCCTCACTTCAATTAGCAATCCACAATCTAATCCCTGTGAATGAATCATGAGGGAATTGGGATGTTTATTCTACATGTACCTCCAGAATAATCATCACAGATAGGTGATGGAGGCAAAAAGAGTCACTGATATGAAAAAAATGATCAAAGAATGAATCAACAAGGTTCTAGCTGATTAGACTCCTTCAAGGAAACAATATCCCATACCCATTCAAAACCATCTTACCAGTTAGAGCGTCATATATTGACAATAAAAGTGATGTTGATGAAAAGAATGTGCAATATAAGACAAAAGAGACAAGAGAAGGTCAAATGTGTGTTAAAGTTAGGGGATGAAGTTATGGTCAGGATAAATCCAGTAAGCCATCCGAGAAAGAAATATATAAAAAATTTTAACCAACATATGAGGGACCTTAAAAATCATAAAAGAGCATGGAAATAATGTATTTGAGGTAACTCAGGGATCGGAAAAAAAAAAGGAAACTTCAATGCTTGATCCTTGCAATTACTAAAAAAGGAAATTTAAAAAATAACATGGCTACATGAGAATAAGGAAAGATGAACTTCAATCAAAATAAAGCAATGGAATTTTATAGTACTTATGAATTTAGATTTTAAAACTAAAATGCTCAGAATCATATTTTAGTCTCAGGGGAGGCATAGATCTAATGTACTGAGGTACATCATGACTGGATGTGTAGTATTCTTTAAGAGTAAAAATATTTTAATAAATTTCTTCTTTAATAATAAAATGGAAAAATTAAAATAAAATAACAGCTTTAAAATTTGAAAAAAAAACAAAAACAAAAAAAAAACAAAAGATTAGGGTAGGGATATTTATTGTTAAAAAAATAAAATAAACAATCTTAAAAGGAGGGTAAGATTTTTTTTTAAAAAAAAAGTGAAATAAAAATAATCTAATTTTACTTTTAATTAATTCGTAATAAAATTAATAAAAAATGATCGACTTCATTTTGTCTTATAATAAATGAGTTAAATGTGTGCAAGTATTAAAAAATTGAATAAAGAAAAGAAATAGAAGCCCAAGCAGAGTGTAGTCAAATGTATGAGGGATACGCTAGATTAAAAAAAATGCTGAAAATAAGCAAACTTTGTTCTTATTAAAACTTTTTTTTTCAATATTCCATTTATTCATTCCATTTTAAAATGTTTCAAAACACTTATAGATTCAAAAGTCATAGATTCATTCAAAATCATTCAATTCAAAATTAATCAATTTAGTCAAAATAAAAATTTACAATTAAAATATCAAAATAAAAACTATAGAACTTATTATTTGGACAAAATGATGCACTGCTGAACTTATAATATCATGCAGCTGGCTGAAGCCTTCTCTGCAGTACCTGCAGCCGATAGCTCAAAGGGCAAAACATGTTCGAGTGAAGTTGAAGGAATAGCAGTGTCCATGCCAAGATCCATGACTGTCATATAACATTGCAAATTAAAAAAAAAGTTTTACATGGAGTTTAGCACTAATCGGTTAGAAAAAACAATCTATTGAAGCTACATTTTGTCAATTTCAAATCCTAGGTAATGTTTACCTATTTTGCAATTCTTGATTTTTAAGCTGTAGCAGATACATAAATAAAAACGTTTACTTTTACAAACTAATATCTTTAAAGTATAAATTTTATTGGCTTTAGTGTTCAACATTTATTCAAAATTATTCATTGTGTGTATGTGTGAATTTTAATTCAATATGTTCTGCATTTTTTATGTTATTTCTAATGTATTAAAATATTTATTCAAATGAAAAGAGTGTGTGTGGTTGTATTATATGACAAAATGATTTTTTTTTAAAATTTAAACTGTCATTGAAATATTTATGTTGATAGATAAACATACATATTTATGATGAGATAATATTTTTAGTAAAGTGGAAATTGAAAAACTTAATTTTTAGTGAGAAGTGATTAAGTTACAATTAAAAGAATAGGGAACATTTTTTTAAAAATTAGGATTTTTTTTTAATGATGCCTAAGTGTTATGGTACAGTAAATCTTCATTATTAGTGAAAATAGAATTTTAAAGTGGGTGGAGATTTTTTTAAATACATTTGATGACCATTGCTGGTTGAGTAAGCATGTTAATTACTCCATATTAAACTGGCACCTAAAGGGTTTACCTTAAGATAAATAAAATATTTAGTTGACCTGAGTTTAGTTCTATAGCAAGTGTTTAGATTATTGGTAGCTGGCTGCCAATGATATGGATCATTCTACCTGAAAACCAAAAACCTTCAGAGATTGGATAATTTGTTAATGAAGAAAGAATAATAATATATTTCTATTGTTATTATTATATAAAATAAAGAAGGTGGACTGTTCAATATATATATATATATATATATATATATATATATATATATATATATATATATATATATATATATATATATATATATATATATATATAGTGTGTGTGTGTGTGGTGTGTTGTGTGTGTGTGTAAACAATACCTTGGCTGCAGAAAGGAGTTTGCTATTAACTGAAAGGAGACCCTTTGATTCCTCTTTGAGGCCTTAAAGGAACCGAGCAGGGCAAATTCCTAATGTCCACTCCATATGTTCTTGTCATTGCAGCTGTTATTACTATGTGATTATTCATATAGTATACAAACATGGATGGGCTGCTCATCAACATGCATTAGCCAGCGTGGTGAGTTTATTGGCTTTTTACCTCTGAGTTTAAGATCAAGAAACACCATGGTCTTTCTTCTCAGTGCCTGATAAGGCAGAATGAATGTTTGTGTAAATGATAAATATTTTTCCAATACATATATACAATTATGACAGACAAAAATAAAGCATGGCCCTTATTCCCAGGAGGCTGTAAAGTCACCAACCAAGGCAGCGGTTGGTGGCCAAAGGTGGATGGTGCTAAGAATCCCCTGATTGCAGACCCAGGCTGCCATTTGATGATGACTTTTTATTTAGGTACTTACAACTTCAGATCACATTCAAGTGAAGGAAAATTGCAAGAATTAGAAGAAGAAGTGTCTTATATTAAATGGGACATTATTGGACTTTGTGAAGTTAGAAGAAAAAGAGAAGAAACAATTGATTTAAAAAGTGGACATTTACTCTATTATAAAGGCACACATATTGGAAATACAAGTGGAGTAGGATTCATTATAAATAAAAAGTGGAAGAACAATATTGTAGAAATTGATGGTGTATCGGACAGAGTGGCAAGATTAGTTATACAACTTAATAGCAGATACCGAATGCAGATAATTCAGGTTTATGCCCCAACAAGTTCTCATAGTGATGAAGTAGTAGAAGATTTTTATATGGATATACAAAAGGCTTTCGATCAGAGTAAACAACATTTTAAAATTGTTATGGGAGACTTTAATGCTAGAATTGGTAGACAAATGAAAGATGAAATTGCTGTAGGTAATTTTGGTTATGGTAATAGAAATGAGAGAGGACATAGACTCGTGGAGTTTGCAGAAAAATAAACACTTTATATTATAAATTCATTTTTTTGAGAATAATGTTAAAAGGAAATGGACATGGAAGCATCCAAATGAAGGTACAGCGGAATTGGATTATATTTTGACTAAGAAAAAATACATATTTCAAAATTGTAATGTTCTTAATAAATTTAACACAGGAAGTGATCATCGATTAGTAAGGTGTAAGTCACGTGTTAATGTAAAACTAGAAAGGCAAAAATTATTAAGGAAAACAATATTTACAGTTGATATTCCTAATCTTCAGAAACATTCTAATGAATTTAAATTAGAACTTACAAATAGGTTTCAAGTGTTATGAGATTTTGAACATGATACAGATTTGAATGAAATTAATATGAAAATAACTGATACACTTTTAAAAACTGCAACAAACATAGCTGGTAGAGAAAAGCAGCAATTGACTAATAAAATTTCTACTGAGACTAGAGAATTTATGAAGAAAAGAAGGAATCTGAAGATATACAAAAATGATGTATTAAAGAGAATTGAATATTTCAAATTTTGTAAAGTGGTACGGAAAAGAGTTGAAAATGATATAAGAAAGTATAACTGTGAAATAGCAAGGAAAGCTATAGAAGAAAATAAAAGTCTCAAAAATGTTAAACAACATTTTGGTATTGGTAGGAAATTTATATCTGCAACAAGAAAAAAAGATGGAATTATTACTAAAAAGAGAGATAACATCATGAAATTGGTAGAAGATTTTTAACAAGAATTATATAGTAATAAAGAACAAGTACCTCCTATATCTATTACATCTTCCGAATTGCCCAGAATTTTAAATGAAGAAGTGAGACATGCAATTAAGTGTATGAAGAAAGGAAAGGATCCAGGAAATGATGGAATTATAATTGATATATTAAAAGAAGCAGGTGAAGAAATAGAAACAATTTTAGCAAAGTTATATACCAAATGTCTAAATGATAAAGATGTACCGGAAGATTGGAAGAATGCAGTAATAATATTAATATTTAAAAAAGGTGATAAAAAGATATTAGAAATTACAGACCTATCAGCTTTTATCAGTTTTATATAAAATTTTTACCAAGATAATTACAACTCGTCCACAGAGAAATTTGGATTTCCACTAACCAAGAGAACAAGCTGGATTTAAAAGAGGTTTTAGTACAATAGATCATATCCAGTATTGAGAGAAGTCATAGAAAGGACAAACGAATATGAGTTGTCATTATGTTTTGGATTTGTAGATTATGAATAGGCATTCGATTCTATACACATTTCTTCAGTGATTAAAGCATTGGATCATCAAGGTATAGATCCAGGATATTGTCATATTTTAAAGAATATTTATAAAAATGCAACAGCAACAATTAGATTACATAATGATACTGGAAAAATCAACATTGAGAAAGGTGTAAGACAAGGTGACTCCATATCTCCAAAACTCTTTACAGCAGTGCTGCTGCAAAGTATTTTGTGGATTAAAATGGGAAATTAAAGGAGTGAAAGTAAATGGAGAGTATTTAAGTCATTTAGATTTCACAGATGATGTAGTTGTTTTTGCAAATAATGCTTCAGAGCTGCAGGAAATGTTGCAGGAGTTAGCAGATGAAAGTAGAAAAGTAGGACTAAAGATAAATGTTAAAAAGACTAAAGTAATGTTTAATCTATTTGCTCAAAATATGAAAATAAAGATTGATTATGAAGAATTAGAAGAAGTTAACAGTTACAAATACATTGGTCAGATTATTAATACAGATGAAAATATAATGGAGGAAATTAATCATAGAATTAAACTTGGTTGGAGTGCTTTTGGTAGAAATAACTTGATACTAAAAGGAAATATGCGTATGTGTTTGAAAAGGATGGTATTTAACAAATGTGTTTTACCAGTTCTTACTTATGGATCTGAGACTTGGACACTTAATAGAAGAGCAATACAGAGACTTCATACCACTCAAAGGAGTATGGAGATATGTATGTTTGGAGTAACAAGAAGAGATCAAAAACGCAAAGTATGGGTAAGACAACAAACAGGTGTTACGAACCTTATTGAAAAAATTAAAAGATTGAAATGGAGTTGGGCTGGACATATTGCTAGAAGAGATGATAATAGATGGACAATTGAACTTTTAAACTGGATTCCAGGAGATTGTAAAAGACCCAGAAAGAGACCACATGTGAGATGGATGGATGAAATAAGAAAATGTGCAGGGGTGTTGTGGAGAAGATAAGCTAAAGATCAGAGAATATGGAATAAACTTGGAGAGACCTTCATCCTGCAGTGGATTGATAATGGTTGATGATGATATGTTTACCTTAAAATAAATAAAATATTTAGGACCAATAACCTTCAGAGATTGGATAATTTGTTAATGAAGAAAGAATAATAATATATTTCTATTGTTATTTTTATATAAAATAAAGAAGGTGGAATGTTCAATATATATATGAAACACAACTCATTAATAATTATATATATATATATAATACATATATTGCGGGTTCATCTGTGATAAAAACTTTTAATATTAATATACTGACATTTTGACTTGGTCACACAAGCCATCCACAGAGTTATAAAAGGTAGAAAGATGGTTGTAGAGGCGCTACAATCACTGATTTGAATAAAATGTTAAAATTCCACCAATAGCAAAAAATGTTAAATTTACGAATGTTTTTTTAAAAAAAATATTTCCAAATAGGAGGAAGTTTGCATGTATCATCTCGCTTATTGATACAATCTGGCCTTTTATGTATCTCAATGTCTTCTCTAATTTTGCATTGGTAGAGATTATCACATCTGGATATGATCCTGGTACTAGAAAAATCAATTTTATGACCTGAATCTATAGTATGGAATGAGAGTGCTGATGATGATGAGTGTTGTTTAACTGCATTAGCATGCTCATCTCTCCTAACACTGATATGATGATTACTCATACCTATGTAAGAAGCTTTACAATTTTTACATGAGATTTGATAGATACCATGAGATTCAAGAGGGATTGAATCCTTAGGCTTGGTTATTATATTGCTAATCTTTTGATGAGCAGAAAATGCTGTATTTATATTATAGCATTTTAATATACATCCGATACTGTCTGTAGTTCCTTTTACATATGGAACACAAATCCTAATAGCTGATTTATCATATTTTTGTTTCCTATTTTGTCTATTTTAGGCTTGAAATAAGGCTTTTTTTTATAAATTTGTAATTGTAACTATTTGCTAATAAAAAACTATTAATACGACTTTTTTCTTCTTTCAGATGTGTCTCATCTGAAAAGTTAATTGCTCTATTTAAAAGAGTTTTGGCTACAGATACTATCTGAGTTGGTGTGATGATGAGAATGAAAATGCAAATATCTGTCTGTGTGTGTATCTTTTCTGTACATAGAAAAAGATATACTATTTGGTGTTCTGGTGACTAGAACACCAAGAAAAGGGAGATTTCCATCAGACTCTATCTCCATTGTAAATTTACTATGAGGATGCATATTATTTAAATGTAATAAAAAATCATCTAATTTATTTTTTCCATGTTTCCATATGACAAATTTGTCATCTATGTATCTGAGCCAAATGAGAGGTTTTAAAGACGATGATTCTAAAGCATGAGTTTCTATATATTCCATGAATAAATCAGCTATTACTCCTGAGATAAATGAGCCCATAGGAGTACCAAAAACATATCTGTAATGCTGTCCATTGTATACAAAATATGTATTTAAAAGACCAATGTTTAATTGAAGCAATAATATGGTCTGGTAAATTGCATCGTTGTGAGATTATATTTAAAGCTTCATCAATTGGAATGTTTGTAAACAAAGTCACGACATCAAAACTGACCAGAATGTCATTAGCATTAATTTTTAAACTTCTTAAAACAGAAATAAAATGAAGAGAGTTTTTAATATATGATTTAATAGATGGGATTGTAGGTTTAATGAAATCCGATAAGTATCTGGCTAAAATATGAGTGGGAGAACCTATTGCACTTACTATTGGACAAAGGGGGGTATCAGGTTAATGAATTTTTGGAAGTCCATAAAATTTTGGACAGACACAGGATTTTTTACAAGGGATTATTTTATTTTTAATCTCTGTTTCAATAGGTGATTTATTAATAATAGCTTTTGTTGTTTTTTCCAAATATGTAGTATGATCTCTTTTTGATAGTTTATAAGTTTTATCATTAAGCAAATTTAAAATTTTATTATAGTAAATGTCACAATCCATTACAACTGTGGCGTTACCTTTATCAGCTGGAAGTACAACAATTGATTTGTCCGATTTTATATTATTTAATGCTTGTCTTACTTTCTTTGAAATATTATTTTTAGGAAGCTTAGCTTTTTTAAAAATATTACAAATCTCAGCTCTAGCCAAATCAACCAATGTAGAGTCAAATTTATCGAGAGCTGATTCAACATTACAAACAATTTTCTCAAAAGGTATCCGGGAAGGTGTTAAAGCAAAATTGAAACCTTTTTCTTAAATGGAAATTTCATCTGTAGAGAGGGCTTTCCTAGATAAATTATAAACGGTTTTTTGAATTGGATACATAATGTTTGGGGATTGTGTTCTAATTAGCATTTGCAATTTTTTCTTTTGCTTTGCTGTTACAAATTCTGAATCTTTAAATGATCTAAAACTTGCAATACGATCAAAACTAGTCCGCAGAAAAGGATGTATTTTATTACTAAGGAATAAACGTAAATGTAGCAATACTTTATCAATTTTGTCTAAATTTTTCCGAGTTTCTTTAAAAGAGTTTAAAATAATATTGCTAGTTTTCCATAGAATTTTACTAACATTATAATTGTTTTTGTGAAACACAATTTTACAGAAAGTGGGTATAACATTGTGATATTTGCACACTAATAAAACAGATAAATTACAAAGTAACTTACATTTCTTAATCCACGTTCTCTAAAATATACGAAGCTGTTTAAAAATTTCCTCCCCATAGAGGTTAATAATGTTAAAATGAAAATTTGCACGGGTTAAATATATAAAATACATATTTTGCCGGTTCATCCGTGTTAAAAACTTTTAATATTAATATACTGACATTTTGACTTGCTCAAGCCATCCACAGAGTTATAAAAGGTACAAAGATGGTTGTAAAGGTGCTACAATCAATGATTTGAATAAAATGTTAAAATTCCACCAATAGCAAAAAATGTTAAATGTTTTTTAAAAAAATATTTCCAAATAGGAGGAAGTTTGCATGTATCATCTCGCTTATTGATACAATGTGGCCTTTTAAGTATCTTAATGGCTTCTCTAATTTTGCATTGGTAGAGATTATCACAACTGGATATGATCCTGGTACTAGAAAAATCAATTTTATGACCTGAATCTATAGTATGGAGTGAGAGTGTGATGATGATGAGTGTTGTTTAACTGCATTAGCATGCTCATCTCTCCTAACACTGATGCGACAATTACTCATACCTATGTAAGAAGCTTTACAATTTTTACATGAGATTTGATAGACACCATGAGATTCAAGATGGGATGAATCCTTAGGCTTGGTTATTATATTCCTGATCTTTTGATGAGCAGAAAAAGCTGTATTTATATTATAGCATTTTAAAATACGTCCAATACTGTCTGTAGTCCTTTTACATGTGGAACACAAATCCTAATAGCTGATTTTTCATCTTTTTGTTTCCTATTTTGTCTATTTTGGGCTTGAAATAAGAATTTTTTATAATTTTGTAATTGTAACTATTTGCTAATGAAACACTATTAATATGATTTATTTCTTCTTTCAGATGTGTCTCATCTGAAAGGTTAAATGCTCTATTTAAAAGAGTTTTGGCTACAGAAACTATCTGAGTTGGGTGATGATGAGAATGGAAATGCAAATATCTGTGTGTGTGTGTGTATCCTTTCTGTAAATATAAAAAGATAAACTATTTGGTGTTCTGGTGACTAGAATATCAAGAAAAGGGAGTTTTCCATCAGACTCTGTCCCCATTGTAAGTTTAATATGAGGATACATATTATTTAAATGTAAGAAAAAGTCATCTAATATATTTTTTCCATGTTGCCATATGACAAAAGTGTCATCTATGTATCTGAGCCAAATGTTGAGGTTTTAAAGATGATGATTTTAAAGTACGAGTTTCTATATATTCCATGAATATCACAGATATAACTCCTTAGATAGGTGAGCTCATACGAGTACCAAATACTCATTTGTATTGCTATCCATTGTATACAAAATATGTATTTAAGAGACAATGTTTAATTAAAGCAATATTATGGTCTGGTAAATTGCAACGTTGTGAGATTATATTTAAAGCTTCATCAATTGGAATGTTTGTAAACAAAGGCATGACATCAAAACTTACCAGAATGTCAATAGCATTAATTTTTAAACTATTTAAAACAGAAATAAAATGAAGAGAGTTTTTAATATATGATTTAATAGATGGGATTGTAAGTTTAATGAAATCCGATAAGTATCTGGCTAAAATATGAGTTGGAGAACCTATTGCACATACTATTGGACAAAGGGGTGTATGTGGTTTGTGAATTTTTGGAAGTCCATAAAATTTTGGACAGACACAAGATTTTTCACGAGGGATTATTTTATTTTTTATCTCTGTTTCAATAGGTGATTTATTAGTAATAGCTTTTGTTGTTTTTTCCAAATACGTAGTATGAACTCTTTTTGATAGTTTATAAGTTTTATCATTAAGCAGATCTAAAATTTTATTATAGTAAATGTCATGATCCATTACAACTGTGGCGTTAGTTTTATCAGCTGGAAGTACAACAATTCATTTGTCTGATGTTATATTATTTAATGCTTGACATTCTTTCTTTGAAATATTATTTTTAGGAAGCTTAGCTTTTTTAAAAATATTACAAATCTCAGCTCTAGCCAAATCAGCCAATGTAGAGTCAAATTTATCGAGAGCTGATTCAACATTACAAACAATTTTCTCAAAAGGTATTCGGGAAGGTGTTAAAGCAAAATTGAAACCTTTTTCTAAAACGGAAATTTCATCTGTAGAGAGGGATTTCCTAGATAAATTATAAACGTTAGACATTCTTTCTTTGAAATATTATTTTAGGAAGCTTAGCTTTTTTAAAAATATTACAAATCTCAGCTCTAGCCAAATCAGCCAATGTAGAGTCAAATTTATCGAGAGCTGATTCAACATTACAAACAATTTTCTCAAAAGGTATCCGGGAAGGTGTTAAAGCAAAATTGAAAACTTTTTCTAAAACGGAAATTTCATCTGTAGAGAGGGCTTTCCTAGATAAATTATAAACGTTTTTTTGATTTGGATACATAATGTTTGGGGATTGTGTTCTAATTAGAATTTGCTATTTTTTCTTTTGCTTTGCTGTTAAAATTCCGAATCTTTAAATGATCTAAAACTTGCAATACAATCAAAACTAGTCCAAAGTAAAGGATGTATTTTATTACTAAGAATAAACGTAAATGTAGCAATACTTTATCAATTTTGTCTAAATTTTTCCGAGTTTTTTTAATAAAAGAAGTTAAAATAATATTGCTAGTTTTCCTTATAATTTTACTAACATTATAATTGTTCTTGTGAAACACAATTTTACAGCAAGTGGGTATAACATTGTGATTTTTGCACGCTAATAAAAAAGATAAATTACAAAGTAACTTATATTTCTTAATCCACATTCTTTAAATATACGAAGCTGTTTAAAAATTTCCTCCCCGTAGAGGTTAATAATATTAAAATGA
The DNA here is from genome assembly GCA_028023455.1 of Epiperipatus broadwayi. Taxonomy (NCBI): domain Eukaryota; kingdom Metazoa; phylum Onychophora; class Udeonychophora; order Euonychophora; family Peripatidae; genus Epiperipatus; species Epiperipatus broadwayi. The sequence continues at coordinate 108,973 of JAQFVV010000418.1, read as the reverse complement.
AGATTTGCCCAGGTTAAATATATAAAATACATATTTTGCGGGTTCATCCATGTTAAAAACTTTTAATATTAATATACTGACATTTTGACTTGCTCAAGCCATCCACAGAGTTATAAAAGGTAGAAAGACAGTTGTAGAGGCGCTACAATCACTGATTTGAATAAAATGTTAAAATTCCACCAATAGCAAAAAATGTTAAATTTAGGAATGTTTTTTAAAAAAATCTTTCCAAAAAGGAGGAAGTTTGCATGTATCATCTCACTTATTGATACAATCTGGCCTTTTAAGTATTTCAATGGCTTCTCTAATTTTGCATTGTTAGAGATTATCACATCTGGATATGATCCTGGTATTACAAAAATCAATTTTATGATCTGAATCTATAGTATGGAGTGAGAGTGCTGATGATGATGAGTGTCTCATCTCTCGTAACACTGATGTGGCGATTACTCATACCTATAAAAGAAGCTTTACAATTTTTACATGAGATTTGATAGACATCATGAGATTCAAGAGGGGTTGAATTTTTAGGCTTGTTTATTATATTACTCATCTTTTGATGAGCAGAAAATGCTGTATTTATATTATAGCATTTTAATATATGTTCGATACTGTCTGTAGTTTCTTTTACATATGGAACAAAAATCCTAATAGATAAATCTGCTATTAGTATTTGTGTTCCATATGTAAAAGGAACTACAGACAGTATTGGACGTATATTAAAACACTATAATATAAATACAGCATTTTCTGCTCATCAAAAGATCAGCAATATAATAACCAAGCCTAAGGATTCAATCCCTCTTGAATCTCATGGTGTCTATCAAATCTCATGTAAAAATTGTAAAGCTTTTTACATTGGTATGAGTAATTGTCGCATCAGTGTTAGGAGAGATGAGCATGCTAATGCAGTTAAACAACACTCATCATCATCAGCACACTCACTCTATACTATAGATTCATGTCATAAAATTGATTATATAGAGAAGTCATAGAGATACTTAAAAGGCCAGATTGTATCATTAAGTGAGATGATGCATGCAAACTGCCAACTATTTGGAAAGATTTTTTTAAAAAACTTTCATAAATTTAAATTTTTTTTTTGCTATTGGTGGAATTTTAACATTTTATTCAAATCAGTGATTGTAGCGCCTCTACAACCATCTTTCTACCTTTTATATCTCTGTGGATGGCTTCTGTGACCAAGTTGAAATGTCAGTATATTAATATTAAAAGTTTTTAACATGGATGAACCTACAAAATATGTATTTTATATATTTAACCCATGCAAATCTTCATTTTAATATTATTAAGCTCTACAGAGTGGAAATTTTTAAACAGCTTCATATATTTGAAAGAATGTGGATTAAGAAATGTAAGTTACTTTGTAAATTACCTTTTTTATTAGCGTGCAAAAATCACAATGTTATACCCACTGGCTGTAAAATTGTGTTTCACAAGAACAATTATAATGTTAGTAAAATTCTAAGGAAAAATAGCAATATTATTTTAAACTCTTTTATTAAGGAATCTCAGAAAAATTTAGACAAAATTGATAAAGTATTGCTACAATTACGTTTATTCCTTAGTAATAAAATACATCCTTTACTGTGGACTAGTTTTGATCGTATTGCAGGTTTTAGATCATTTAAAGATTTGGAATTTGTAACAGCGAAGCAAAAGAAAAAATTGCAATTGCTAATTAGAACACAATCCCCAAACATTATGTATCCAAATCAAAAAAACGTTTATAATTTATCTAGGAAAGCCCTCTCTACAGATGAAATTTCAGTTTTAGAAAAAAGGTTTAATTTTGCTTTAACACCTTCCCAGATACCTTTTGAAAAAAATGTTTGTAATGTTGAATCAGCTCTCCATAATATTGATTCTACATTGTTTGATTTGGCTAGAGCTGAGATTTGTAATATTTTTAAAAAAGCTAATCTTTTTAAAAATAGTATTTCAAAGAAAGAAAGACAAGCATTAAATAATATAAAATCGGACAAATCAATTGTTGTACTTCCAGCTGATAAAGGTAACGCCACATTTGTAATGGATCGTGACATTTACCATAATAAAATTTTAGATCTGCTTAATGACAAAACTTATAAACTATCAAAAAGAGATCATACTACATATTTGGAAAAAACAACAAAAGCTATTATTAATAAATCACCTATTGAAACAGAGATAAAAAATAAAATAATCCCTTGTGAAAATTCTTGTGTCTGTCCAAAATTTTATAGACTTCCAAAAATTCACAAACCAGATACCCCCCCCCCTTCGTCCAATAGTAAGTACAATACGTTCTCCAGCTCTAATTTTAGCCAGATACTTATCAGATTCCATTAAACTTACAATCCCATCTATTAAATCATATATTAAAAACTCTCTTCATTTTATTTCTGTTTTAAAAAGTTTAAAAATTAATGCTAATAACATTCTGGTCCATTTTGATATCATTTTTTTGTTTACAAAGATTCCAATTGATGAAGCTTTAAATATAATCTCACAACATTGCAATTTACCAGACCATATTTTTGCTTTAATTAAACATTGTCTCTTAAATACATATTTTGTATACAATGGACAACTTTACAGACAAGTTTTTGGTACTCCTATTGGCTCTCCTATCTCAGGAGTTATAGCTGATTTATTCATGGAATATATAGAAACTCGTGCTTTAGAATCATCATCTTTAAAACTTCTGATTTGGCTCAGATACATAGATGACACTTTTGTCATATGGCAACATGGAAAAAATAAATTAGATGATTTTTTCTTACATTTAAATAATATGCATCATCATATTAAATTTACAATGGAGACAGAGTCTGATGGAAATCTTTCTTTTCTTGATGTTCTATTCACCAGAACACCAAATAGTTTATCTTTTTCTATTTACAAAAAGGACACACACACAGACAGATATTTGCATTTTCATTCTCATCATCACCCAACTCAGATAGTTTCTGTAGCCAAAACTCTTTTAAATAGAGCAATTAGCCTTTCAGATGAGACACATCTGAAAGAAGAAATAAATCATATTAATAGTGTTTTATTAGCAAATACTTATAATTACAAATTTATAAAAAAAGCTTTATTTCAAACCCAAAATAGACAAAATAGGAAACAAAAACATGATATATCAGCTATTAGGATTTGTGTTCCATATGTAAAAGGAACTACAGACAGTATCGGACATATATTAAAATGCTATAATATAAATACAGCATTTTCTGCTCATCAAAAGATCAGCAATATGATAAAAAAGCCTAAGGATTCAATCCCTCTTGAATGTCATGGCGTCTATCAAATCTCATGTAAAACTTGTAAAGCTTCTTACATAGGCATGAGTAATTGTGGCATCAGTGGTAGGAGAGATGAGCATGCTAGTGCTGTTAAACAACACTCATCATCATCAGCACTCTCACTCCATACTATAGATTTTGGTCATAAAATTGATTTTTTTTAGTACCAGGATCATATCCAGATGTAATAATCTCTACCAATGCTAAATTAGAGAAGCCATTGAGATACTTAAATGGCCAGATTGTATCAATAAGCGAGATGATACATGCAATCTTCCTTCTATTTGGAAAGATTTTTTTAAAAATCATTCCTAAATTTAACATTTTTTGCTATTGGTGGAATTTTAACATTTTATTCAAACTAGTGATTGTAGCGCCTTTACAACCATCTTTCTACCTTTTATAACTCTGTGGATGGCTTGTGTGACCAAGTTGAAATGTCAGTATATTAATATTAAAAGTTTTTAACATGATGAACCCACAAAATATGTATTTTATATATTTAACCCGTGCAAATCTTTGTTTTAACATATATATATATATATATATATATATATATATATATATATATATATATATATATATATATATATATATATATATATATAAGAGAGAGAGAGAGAGAGAGAGAGAGAGAGAGTGAGATTGATATTACTTTAAATCATTTATTATTAAAATGAAATTTAAAATCTATAATTTAAAAGTAAAAATAAATAGTTTTTGCTTGAATTAAAATCTAAATGTAAAAAATTGATTCATAAACTCAAAAAGTACTTCTGATTAGGAAACAAAGAAATTGGTTGGAGTATTTTTTTAAAGATGTTTATAATTAATCAACAATAAGCTGTCAAACATTGATATTACTTTTTTTAAACAAAAAGGAAAAAGAGATTTATGAATTTATTGTATAAGTCAACAAGGAATTAATTTTGAAAAATATATTTTTAATAATTTTATTATTTTGATAAATTAAAATATATGTTATAAATGTTAATGTGCACATGCATTTCTATGCACATACACATATATGTAAAATCAGTCATTATGTATTATAAAAGAGAATAAATTTTTATTTTTAGGCTATGAAAATTCAAATATGTTAATATATTATTATACTGCATGTTTGTGTACTGATATGTATGTGTTTTATGTAATACCATTTTGTGGTATTTGTAAAAAAAAATGTGATAGCTCATTTTTTATTATTTTATGACAATTCAAATATGTTTGATAAATAACACTGCACATCTGTATCCATATATCAATGTATGTCAGGTAGATGCATATATGCAAAAAATAATAATTTTTCTTTATTATATGACAATTTAAATGTTCCTAAATTACACTGCATGTCAATGTGCATATATCAATGCATGTTTGGTAGATGCATTTATGTAAAAATAATAACTTTTGATTATTATATGACAATTCAAACATTCATTTTATATTATATCATATTCTTGTGCATTAATATTTGGAATTTTTGTGTAAACTTTTTGGAATGTATATGTAAATCACAATGTGATAGTATATTTTTTGTACATTAATCAAAATCATAAGGCTTAATTTATATATGTATAGCCATTTATGTGGATTTTAATTTTTTTTTGTTGTTATTAAATTGATTTTTAATTGTTAAACTTATTCCAGTGACATGCTCAATCCAAAAATAAAAATAATTGTATGTTCTATTATATATTTTGTTCACAATAGTAGTTACAGAGCTTGTGCTCTATGTGCTCGATTTGTGTGTAATGGTCTGTTATATAAAAGGAGATTATATCACTATTTATAGTAAACAGATTTATTGTAAAAAAAAATCACGTAATGATTTAAAAAAAAAAAAAAACTTAGGTGCTTATTAAGCATAAAACAAATTAATTAAGAAAGTATAAGTAAAAAGGCAATATAATATATTAGAAAATTAAAGTTTATCATAAAATAAATTGGAAATCAGAAGTAAAATTTGTATTATACTTTTATGTTATCTGATTTAATTACCTATTAAATGATCTAATATTTCTAATCTGTAATTACACTTTGTTACATTTTTTTAGTTTGTTTTAAAAATAAAAAATATCTATAATAACTATTTTTTGTAATTATTTTTTTTTTTCAAAAATTTTTAATACACTTATTATGCAATAAAAAATAATATATCTATTTTTTTCCTATTTCTCTTGTTTTTCATACTAACTGTCATCAACAGAATTATATTCAGTCTAATTCATGGTTAACTAAAACATCCTCAATCCAATGGAAAACATTCCATGAATTATTTGTTGCTAAATGTATAAAATCAGCTTCATTGAAATTGCCTTGGTGGCTTTTAATTGGTCATAATTAATCAAAGTTAGCCCAACCACATGGAAATGCACAAATAATTCCAATCAGTCATGTATATTTGAAATTATGTGAATAAACTGATGATATCAATGTATATATTTTAAATGCATACAAAAATAATTGTGACAATATGCTTAAATTCCACCAAGGAAAACACAATATCCTGCAATATCAATTTAAATCTTTACATTTGAAATCCAGAGCTGTTTTAAAATAAGAAAATACATACATAAAGAAATAAATAAACTTACTGTTGCCATTGGAATTTGATGACTACAATACTAACCAAGATAATTGTACAAAGTCATATTTATTTATAAACAGTTTTATATAGTTTATTTAATATTGAAAATGAAATTTTTTTAGTTAAAACCTGATATTACCATACATCTCATCTTTTATTCTTTGGTTAACTTTTTATTATATATTTTGAATCAACAATTATTGGGTAAATTATATATAATGATTTAAATATATGTTGTACATTATCATATTAAATTTAAAAGTTTGAAATGGGAAGAAAGACGTGAGAGTTAAACTTGAAATCTAATTATATATTTAAAATCTTTAATAAAAATTGACACTTTGTCTTGCACAAGTCATCTTTTTGTACTTAGTTATATTATTATGGTTCAAAAGGTAAACCTATCTATGTAAAATTGGAGAAAAAAATTAAGGTACAAATCAATGAAAAGTATTATTCAAAATAGGTATATATAAGTACTATCATATATTAAATAGTTTGCTGTTCCAATATTAGAAAACATGGAGGAAAGAAAATTAAGAGATTTATTCACAATTTGTTGAAGCTAATACTGGAATGTTCCTTTACATTATTGATTTGTTATAAATACAGTTGACTTGGTAATTTAAAATTTTCAAATGTATCCTAATTATGCAATTTCCACACGAGTAAGTAGATAATAATTATGACATCAAAATTAATAAATACAATATTTATTAACTCTTAAGCCAAGCTTTCTATACAGCTTATTTTTATCATAGCATGACTGACATAGAAAATTAACAAGAAAATACTGGCATTTTTAAATGTATATAAAGTGATCATAGATTTTAATAAATTTGCATGTTTTTATGTGTAAAATACTTGTGTGTGGAAATCATGCAATCAAATTTCTCAAACAGTATTTACTAAGGTGGAAGCTGTTGGCCTTTATATTAATTGCATTTACTGAATTTATAATATACCAAGTTTCTTTAACGTTTCATTTCCACTTGTTGTCCTGAAGACAAAGAACTTTAGAGTTGACAAGTTTAAAAGAGGAAACGGTGTTTATATTATGGTTGACAAATAGTGAGCTATAAGTGCAGGACTTGGCTCTATTATGGAAGTGAATACGTTGAGAAAATCTTGATTTCAAATTAGCATGACTATAGCATATGTTATTACAAAACTGGCAGTCCAAAAATATACAAGTTGAACTTTGACAGTGTGATCGATTTTAGGCTTAGAATTAAAATGAGTCTATTTAATGATTAGGCATCTGAAACCAATGCTAAAATGTAGCTATAATGCAATATATGTGTCTTAGATGAATTTATATAGTCAAAAAGATATTGACATAGTTAGTAATGTATTTTTCTAATTTTCTTTGTCTTATTCTTATAGATATATTTTAAATCATGACTACTGTTCATCGATGATTCATTCTCATGTATAGACTTTAGATTTTGTGATAAATTTTAATAAGAGTTAGTAATAAAGTATTCTGAATTTAGTTTGATATTCTTTATTGATTTGAATAATCATGACTACCGATTGCATTATTAAATTCATATTATTAGAATGATAAAAATATGTAATAATTGTGCAAGTGATTTTTATAAGATACTTGATTGAGTATGCACTAGAATTGCTTGCTAAATAGTAAATTTAAAATAATATATATCAACGCCCATACCGAACTTAACATTAACATGCATAACTAATTGATTTGTGAATAAAAATGACTGATATTTAAGATTGACTATTGTAATATGGTCCATGAATCTATTCAGAAATATATATATATATATATATATATATATATATATATATATATATATATATATACACACACACACACACACATATATATATATATATATATATATATAAGACACAAATTGTGTACTTGATCTTAATCTTGTATTAAAATGTTCATTAGAGGAGCTTACCAATAGCGTTAATCAAGCTTTAATTTAGAAGTACTGAAAGAGAAAGAATTCAAAATCTCCATTGGCATGTCCTCATCACCAGACCATTTGGTTTTGAGCTTATAGCTAAAATCAGTGAGGAGCTAGGACTCCAGAAACTAGATATAAATAACTCAAAAGTCAGTACTTATCTAATATGTTACTATCAATTTGAAAACCTAAATTTTTCAGACATGTAAATGTCTGCAAATCCAGCCAAATCAAATTGCTACATGGGTCTGGACTCAGTTCAATTTTGCCATGTATTAATAGTTTATGCAATATAACATTACAAAAGCATTCAAGGGTACACATATTATAGTTAATAAAACAAGACACAAATGTGTAACTTGCTTTTAAGCTTGTATTAAAAGTTCACTAGAGGGAGATCCCCAATATTCCCAATTAAGCTTTAATGTATAAGTGCTGAAAGAGAAATAATTCAAAATGTCTAATGGAATATCCTCATCCCCAGACCAATTAATTTCAAGCTTATGACTCACCTCAATGAGGAGCTAGGTCTGCATACACTATATCCAATATTTTAAATATAGTGTCTGGCGTCCTAGCTACTCACTGAGGTGTGCCATATGCTTGAAAGCAATTGATCTGGGAATGAGGACATTCCAATAGAGATTTTGATTTTTTTTTTTTGGCACTTATAAATTAAAGCTTGATTGACGCTGTTGGTAAGCTTTTTCTAGTGAACATTTTAATACAAGCTTATAAGCAAGTTACACAATTTGTGTCAAGTTTTATTAATTATAATAAATGTACCTTTGAAGGCTTTTGTGATGTTATATTGTCCAAGCTATTATTATATGGTGAAACTGAACCCAGTTCAGACCCATATAGCTATTTGGTTTGTAAGGTGGATTTGATCACAAATTATGTGTCAGACAAATTCAGGTTTTCAAATTGATAGTAACATATTAGATAAGTGCTGACTTTTGACTTGGTATTTCAGATCTAGTGTCTGGAATCCTAGCTCCTCACTGAGTTGAGCCATAAATTCAAAATCTATTGATCTAATAATGAGGACAATCTGATAGAGATTTCAAAGTCTTTCTCTTTCAGCATTTATAAATTATATCTTGATTGGAGCAAGGCTAATTGAACCTGAAAATTTATAGACTGGCAGGTACTTACAGTAAGATCCATGATTTAAATATATACAACCATAATTCCCTAGTCACTAGCTCATGGAGCAGCAGAGATAATATATATTTTATTTTAAAGAAAGAAAATAAAAAATAAGAATAAGCCACTGACTGATTATCAATACACAAAAACATTTATTTTACACATATAAAAAAATTCACAATTACTTATATTAATATAATGTTTATTTTAGAATTTGATTTAAATTACATCTTAACTTTTATTTTAGAAGTTCACACAGATGGATTAATTAATATTTTATTAGAGTGTTGAGCATGGATAGACTATATAGATTCCAATTGAAATAGAAAATATTATACATTCCTTATTTAACCCTAGGCCAAAAGTTTGCAATCAAACTAATGTCAATCTATCTGGTGAGAAGAACAATTAAAAAAACTCTATAGAAAGGGATTGCAGTCCTACTTACCATCACATTCCATAGACTAAAGAGGTGATCCATGGAGCAGGGATTATTTTGCCCAAGTGCTGTGTATAATGTGATCCTGCATATAGTGGATCTTCATAGAACATTTACTAATTACACCAATACAACCAACACATTAGCCCAATTTAACTGCAAAACAAATAACCTGTGATTAACCCTCCTTTAAACTAACATAACTTTATGAATATATGCAGCCATCCACACCCAACTTAAATTTAACATAATTTAAAAGTTTTAACTTAATAAAACAAATCATAATAAAAACTCTAAAAGACAAAAAAATAATGGAAATGATTTAAAAATACATATAATAAAAATAATTATTAATAAATTATTTAATTTGGTCATATAAGCATTCATATTTCTATTACAATACTGGAAAAAAATATATATTTAAAGTTTATGAGTAATATAAAGTTCTTATGGTAAAAAAAAATCCATACTTTATCATTGCTTGTAATTTGGATTCTGTGTTGTTTCTACTTCCCAAAATGTCTTGTGGGAGACTGGTATGGTGTTAGCCATTAGGTTGGTATTCATTCACCTGGAGGTCCTTTAATCTAACTGGTATAGCTCTTCTGCAAGATTTTATTGCAGAACTCTAGTGTCCTACTGTTCACAATATAGGAAAATAATTCATTTTTCTTTTGGAAAAAAAATTAGGGATTGAAAGTGCATCTTCAATCCTTTCTCCTCCAAAATCTCGCAGAACTTAACTTCATTTTCAATATTTTTGTTTTATATCAAAATTCTAGATTATCTGAACATGGCATCATGATGATAATGATTCTTTCAGTATAGTCCATTTCCTAAGGGATTTTATTGATTATTCTGTTCTTATTGTTTTTATTTTTTATCTGACCTTTACTTATAAATTGTGAGATCCCCAAAGGCTTGTTTACCTAGACTAATTAAAAATAATCATTTCCATTTTAGCCTTTTATACAATAAAATTACACCAGGGTCTCTTTTTATGTGGATTTATTTAGCATGATTTTGAAATTATGTGATTCATGTTTCACCGGAAGTCAAACTCCGATAATGCGCTATTACTTTAAATAATAAATTTTGCACACTTACGTTATATAATGAAAGTAATAGCACATTATTGGAATTCGACTTTCATCTTAGTAATTTCAATATTTTTAGTGCTTTATAATAGTAATATTTTATGGAATAAAGAAATTAAAATCATGATTTTCACATTGTATGTATACACATTAAATTTTACAAGATTATAATGTAAATTTGTCCAAACATTGTGCTTGTTAATTTTGCATTTTAAATCACATTCTGTTTTTGCTTTTTAAAAAAGAATGTAATCAATTATTAATCATTTAGTGTACACAAATTTATTTTTAATAGGTGAGTAATAGTAGTGGGCACAATTAAATTTGACAATTAAAATCTGATTTTTAATTGCCATTAACAATTCAAAAATTACTTAGGATGACTTGAAATGAATGTGATGTAAAATGGAAATTGTTTTTTTAAATGGAATTGAAAATTAAAAAATTAAAGACAAAAATAAGAATTTAATTTTTAGTTGTTAGTTTTAATTAAATTTTTCCCAGCCGTGGTGAATAAATGTCTTTTTATTATCAAAAGTCTAAGTTCATAAACAATAAAATCATCATCTCAAGATTAATTACTAATTATGTTGTCAACAGAAAACCATTAACACAATATGAGAGTGAACTTGGCACTAGTTGTATTTCCTCTTGTGAAGAATCTTTATTTTGTAACAGTTTGCAAATGAAACTGTTTATCAGCAAATAGCAATAATAATTAAAACATGTATAAAAATGTAAATTACTCTACTGTAAATTATGCATAAAAATTTATTATTTTTAATAAAATTAAATATTACAGTTAAAAAAAGTTGGTCTTGTATCAATTTTTTTTCAAATTTGAAATTTTTTATTAGTCATATTTTAATTCCTTATTTTTTTTTTGCGCAAATTTTAAAGTAAATTTTATGTTAGTGTTTTGTTTTTATGTGAGTTTTGAA
>JAQFVV010000418.1:77500-95000 GCA_028023455.1 Epiperipatus broadwayi | reverse complement strand
GTAATGCTTTGCAATTTATTTGGAAGAATATTAATATTTTATTCTTATTTTTCTTTTGGTGCCAGAGTCATTATGAAATTAATTGAATTCACAATTTAATAGAGGATAACTTTGTATTTCACTTATTATTTAGTCTTTAGGTTACTTACACACATTAAAGTTCATTGATATGTTTATATATATATATATATATATATATATATATATATATATATATATATATATATATATATATATATATATATATATATATATATATATATATATATATATATATATATATATATATATATATATATATATATATATATATATCTATTTATTATGTGTATATTAGTTTCAATAGAATTTCCTTTGTTTCTGATATATATTGTATTAGTTAGTCATATCAATCCTAAGAATAAATTATAATAATAGGTCTCATTATTGCTCTGTATGATTTTGGATTTATTTCATGTATAGCTAGTTGGAAGGGCATATAAACACTTTATTTAAATATAACTGGGATAATTTTATTTTTCTTCATTTAAATTATACAATCTATCATATTAGGCTTTCTCAACAATTAGATTCATTTAGATCACATATATTCCATTACATTTATAATCCAATGTTTGAAGCATTATTTTCTTCTCATATATTGATGTTCCATTACATTTGATGTATTATATATATATATATATATATATATATATATATATATATATATATATATATATATATATATATATATATATATATATTATTATATATATATATATATATATATATATATATATATATATATATATATATATATATATATATATATATAGCTTAAGGAATAGCTTTGACATTAATGATAGTAGTGGAGATCGTTAAACAGACTATGTCATGCCTCTATTTTTTTATAGATACACTGTACCATGGAATTTTTAATCAATATGTACAAGGAGTTAGACTCTAGTTTTCTTCCTTGGGCCTACACATTTATTTGCTGTCTCATTAATCCAAAGTAACTTCATTGCACAGTTTAAATATTTTGTAAAGAAATAATAAATAATTTAGTGTAATTGTCTGAATAATATAAGTTCATTTACTTGTAAGAAGGAGTAGAGTTTGTGCAAGTTGGAATTGAAAATTCAACATACCTAAAATGAAAAAGAATGATAAAATATGTTGTAAATTTATTTTGGAAATAAAATAAATTTCAGGAATAAAATAAATAAATCAATGTTGCTCTTTAAAATGTTAAATAGCTTTTAAATATTTTATGTAATTTTTTTAAGAGTATTGCACATTTTTAAGATATAATGTTATAAAACAAAGCAATATAAAATAAGCATAGGTACGGTTTTGTATTTATTTAAATAATAAGGAATACATCAATGATTACAGCTATTCAATATTAGAGTAATGTTAAATAGGATATATTGTATTTAATAATCATAGTATATTGAACAAAGATGTCCATATAGTCTAGTAATAAATTAACAGTATATGATTTTATGTAGTATTCATAACATTGCAAAACAAAAATTATTTAGTAAAAATATCCATACTCAATACTATTATATTATGTGCTTTCTGTACTATGTTTCAATAGATGTTTTAAAAGGAAGCATAGTTAAATAATATCACAGATATATGTTAAAATAAGTATAGTATAAAGAAATATAGTTTTATCATAAAGATTGATTACAAAGACTAAATAAAATTTGTATTGTTTTATTATTATTATTTTAAGTCAGAGTGAAAACTTAAATAGATTCTCAATTTTTTTAATAACTATAATTATTAAGAAATGTATAATGGTGCAAATTTAGGATGTCAAGTGTAAATATTGTAAATAAATTGTTATTTTATTTTATTGTTATAATAAAACTTTGTTAAATTTGTTTTTCAAAATTTGTGTGTTCAGACTGCTTTTTTTCCCTTTAAAATGTATGATACATACAGAATAATTGAATCAAACATAACATTTTTGCACAGAAATAAATAAAGTATTATTTTAAGAATTTGAATATTTTGCTTGGAATCTATTTATATAAAAAAATCACATTTTTACATTATCTTATGGTTATAAATTGATTATTATAATGGTACATTGAAATATATGCTATCCGTTGATATATTTGTCAGATTATAAAATGCTACCACATACTTATTACTTTATTATATGAAGATAAAATATTATATTATAGTATTTTATTATTTTATTATGGCAGTAAAAATATAATGAAGAGAAGAGATATATAAAATTAGTCCATCCAATGATGAATATTATTGTTGCTGTTGTTGTTGTTGTTGTTATTATTATTATTATTATTATTATTATTATTATTATTATTATTATTATTATTATTATTATTATTATTATTATTATTATTATTATTATTATTATTATTATTATTATTATTATTATTATTATTATTATTATTATTATTATTATTATTATTATTATTATTATTATTATTATTATTATTATTATTATTATTATTATTATTATTATTATTATTATTATTATTATTATTAGTTAAGTGTAGTAGAGTATGACATAAAAATCATTTAACATGTTTTACTACAGTGATTTTTAATTAACGTAGAAAAGTTTTATTAATATGAGATTTTATTGAGCTAAACTATAATAAATAAAATAATAAGATTTAATTATTAGTTTAATCTTAATGAGTAAGATTTATTAGTGTCATAATAATACTATAAATTTATTTATTTGACATAGTAATAGGGGGGTAGTGTTCTCATGCCATTGAGATAGTATCATGTGGAACATTGGCTCAATGTAATCTATTCTGTCATCTGTATTTCACTTCCAGGTCTCATGATATAATAAATATTGTATTTATTTATTTTATCAACTGAACATTTTCATTATTTTGCTAGTAGAATGATTTAATATAACGCAGAATATTTTATTTATCAATTATTTGCATTAAACCAAACATATTCATTAACTGAGCTAACCCATTTTATTTTATATGATATTGCCCGGAAGTGAATATACAAATGATAGGTCAGAATATATATATATATATATATATATATATATATATATATATATATATATATATATATATATATATATATATATATATATATATATATATATATATATATATATATATATATATATAATATAATATATATATATATATATATATATATAAAAAACAAGTTATAAATTTTGTAACTTGCTATAGCTCATATTGAATGATCACTAGACGGACCTTTACCAATAGTTCACAATCAAGCTTTGTTTACACAAATGCTGAGAGAGATAGAATTCAATATCTTTTTCAAATTGTTTCCAATCTTTAAACCATATTTTTGAGCTTCTTGGCTCTTGTCAGTAAAGGATAAAAAGACTAGAAAATAGATCTACGCACCAACTCTACTAATCAGCATTTATGAAACACTTTTTTATCCGCTTGAAAACATAAATTTTTCCAATACGTTAATATCTTCAAATCCAGTCAAACAAACTAGCTTGATATATGGGACTAAATTCAGTTCAGTTTCACCATATCATAAAATCCTATGCAATCTATATCATTGCAAAAACCTTCAAGTGTACATTTGTGATAAACAAAACAAGTTATAAATTTTGTAACCTGCTAAAGCTTGCATTTACTTATCACTAGACGGTTCTTTACCATTAGCCCATAATCAAGCTTTGTTTACACATATGCTGAGAGATATAATTCAATAGCTCTTTTAAATTGTCTCCAACCTTTAAACCATGTTTTTGAGCTAGTTGGCTCATGTCAGTAAAGAGTAGGAAGCCCAGAAACTACATTTAAAAACTAACTCTACTAATTAGCATTTATGAAACATTTTCTATCAGCATGAAAGCATAAATTTTTCCATTATGAAAATATCTTCAAATCCAGTCAAACAAACTAGATAGCTATATGGGTCTGAATTCAGTTCAGTTTCATTATATAGTTAAAGCCTCTGCAATCTATATCATTGCAAAAACCTTCAAGGGTACATTTAAGATAAACAAAACAAGTTATAAATTTCGTAACTTGCTATAACTTGCAGTTAATGATCACTAAATGGAGCTTTACCACTAGCCCACACTCAAGCTTTGTTTACACAAATGCTGAGAGAGATATAATTCAATATATCTATCTAGTTTGTTTGACTGGATTTGAAGATATTTGCATATCAAAAAAATTCATGCTTTCAAGCTGATAGAAAAGTGTTTCATAAATGCTGATTAGTAGAGTTGGTGCTTAGATATAGTTTTTGGTCTTCCTACCCTTTACTGATGTGACCCAACTTGCTCGAATCCATGGTTTAATGGTTGGAGACAATTTCTCTCTCAGCATGTGTGTAAACAAAGCTTGATTGTGGGCTATTGGCAAAGCTCCATCTAATGTTCATATATATATATATATATATATATATATATATATATATATATATATATATATATATATATATATATATATATATATATATATTATATATATATATAAAAAAAAAGTGTGTGTGTGTGTGAGTGAGTGTGTGTGTGTGTGACATAATGTTTTAGAATTATGCTCTATTGGTGTAATATTATATTATTATTATTATTATTATTATTATTATTATTATTATTATTATTATTATTATTATTATTATTATTATTATAAGTAGAATGTATTTCTTTTAAATTATCCAAATTAATTATAAAGCAATATCTAAAATAATTTATAACGAACTTTAATGATTTATAATAACATTTTTTGTTTGTTTTAGTATGACTGCTTTTATTAATCTTTGCTGTTATCATGCTCTTGTATAATATGGTGGGATGGATATTATAAGGAGTGACTAGTTTTTCCATGTTATAGAAGATACCAATTAAATTTCAAATGATGGTTAGAGTTATTGTGGGATATATGATTGAATATCTTCACTAGTAAACATTAATTTACTTATAGAAATATCTCCAGCTAAACATCCAAAGAAGGCAGATGTTAAATTGTAACAATCAGAAATCGGTGTAAAAAAATATTGGTGGTGAATCTAATGACACCCTCTGGTAAAGGATGTTAGTTATACCTGTGAATCCAGAGCAGGTTGTTCTAATATATAAATTTTCCAAGAAGAAATATGAAGTGTATTTTGCTAGTCATTGGTTTCTAATTTGACAAAAGACAAAGTCTATTTCAAAAGTGCATTGAGTTTAATATATTAAATACGATAGCAATCTTTAATTAGATGTTTTTAAAAAAAACGTTAATGCAAAAAAGGCCAATGTACACTATTAAAAAGAGAATAAATGTAGTTTATAATTAAATAGTTTTAAAATATTTTCTAAAGATAATTTTAACATCATTGTATTAAATACTTTAAGACAATATTTATCTTAAAAGCAAAATTTCAGCAATTAAACAATAAAAGACAATAAAAAGAAATATAATATTACAGTAACAATTTCTAGAAACACTAAAAAAAGAAGTATTTAATCTTAATAATTCAATATGACTATGAAATAATGAGTTAATATATATGAAGAAGTAAAAATCTCATTGAAATATGAATTCAACTTGGTTTTAGTATTATATATATATATATATATATATATATATATATATATATTATGACGTATTAAATCCTATGTAACATTTCCAACTTTTTATATTTTAACAATGATAAAAAATAAAAATTAACTATAATTCACACATATTCAAATTTTAAAAGTTACATATGCAATAAAATCTATTATAAGAATTGAAAAATATACAAAACAATTAAATTATATATATATATTACAAAAAAGACCATTTAAATATTACCTTCAAAATATTTCATAACTAAATTATAGATAATCTGACACAATATTTAATAAATAAAAAATGCTTATTAGAAAATTATATTTGTTATTTTTGTATGGTATATTTATAACAACACAGACAAAATCAATCAAAACACCAATTTAAAATTTGAAATTCTTTTTCATACATTAAAAAGCACTATAATAATATCAATAACTACAATGTATTTTGCTTTAGATTTATTGATTATAAATAGACATTTGGTTTTGCAAACTTTTTACAATATTTAAGTCTTTCAAAATATCATAATAAAAAATCGAAAACACTGACAAATTTTGACAAATATTTAATCTAGTACATTTGCATCACATCACTAAAATATTGATTTGCTTTATTCTTATAAATCGAAGCCTCAAAATAAATGTTTCTGTATTTCTATTTATTTTTAGAAAATAATTTTGTATTTTAAAATAAGAACTCAAGATATAATTAAATATATTTATAAAATATTTATGTTTTCAATACTATGTGACTATTTACGTTTTTTTACAGATAATTAAGTTTCAACCATTGACATGAATGTCAAAAACAGAAGGCTGGAATAAAGTATTAAAACTCCTCATTAAATATTTTTTTATCTTTTCAGTAAATAATACTCGTAATGGATTAGAGACAGTAAATCGACAATTGTAAATAGTGCTATAAATTATTAATGTTCTTTATGAAAGAAAAGCGTGATGTGTATGATATTCAATTTAGATGAGATATAATCCACTTTTAAAACCTATACTCACATATAAATATTTGTATTTTAATATGAATACAGAACAAAAAAGTATCGTTTTTTTTTTTCATGTGCCCTAGTATCAACCAGGACGCGAAGACGCTAACCCGGGACAACTGCATGTAAGGTGGCTATGCTGACCTCTCGACCACCAACTATTAAAAATACTCACTACTACATATTTTTAGGCGAATTAATAATTGAGTTCATCAACATATTTTATTTAGACAGCTTAACATAAATAAACAGACATAAAGAAAACTGTGGATATTGTAACTAGGAAGTAGGCTCACTATACCTGTATTTTTTTACATTTTCCACAAAATTTGTAACTGTTAGCTATATGGTTTATGATTTGTGATTGACTGGATGTATAGTGGGATGTATGTGATTAGTAAATTTTATTTTTGAAGCAGTTAATCAAAGTTATTATTACTTTTCAAAAACATGATAATGCGATTATACCATTGTCTTGGAAGATTAAATCTATTTAGCTTTCATAAACAATTATTTGGGGGAAAATGTTATCAACCTCATACTTTACTTTAGAATTATTTGATTGTTTGAAGGAATTCTTAAGTGAATATCAATATAAAAGATTGTGTTTAAGATGAATGTTAGATAGTGAAATTTTACAGTGGGATAGTACTAAGTCTGATGTATTTAGGAATTTTGTGTAAAAAATGATTATATGAGATTTGAAATGAGTATTCAGTAATATAGTATTTAATTAATTTGCTCAGATGATTTGGATATATATTTTTTCAAGCACATCACAATATGGATTAATGCAGTGTATCAGTATTAAGGAAATATTGGAAAATATTATATCATAACTTCATGAATTGTAAATGAACATTCAAAGAAGGTATTACTAGAAATTGTTTTAAGTGACATCTTCAATAAAGGAGTATTGAGGTTGTACACATACATTTCAATATTTTTTATGTGGTATGGGTTAATAATACTTTAATTTGTTTTATTGTTTTAAAAGTTTTATTTAATTATATACAATATGTTTTTTTTTATATTCTTAAATGTTAAGAAGTGCATGTTGTTTTTATCAAGCATAAATAATATATAAATGTTAATATAATGATTGAGAAACTTTTAATATCCATATTAATAAACATATCTAATGTTGTGAAATACTTATATTAAATAAAAGCAATGCTATCAGCTGCAAGTTTATCTGATAATTTATGTTTACTCTATTACAGTTATCTTTATCTTTTTTTTTTGCATATTTTCTTTATTATATTAATTTATTCATTTAACAAAATCTGAAAATATTAGTTTCATGCAAAAAAAAAAAACCAAATAAAATAAGCTATCATGCAATTGATTGGTATTTATTTTAGGCTATGGAAGAATGCCAAATTACAAGTGGGTTTTTTTTGTTTACTGTGAAATTTTTTTTTTTATATTTTTCATAATTTATTTATATATTTCTGATTTTTTTTGCAAAATATTTATAAATTATTTATTTGAAACTAAAAATATTTATGGTAATAGTCAGTTGTTCCTAAAAAAATATTATTTTTAAAAATATAAATTAAGTGAAGGTGTAAACACATAATAAGTTATATTCATTGAAAATAAAACACTTATATAAAAAAACCATAGCAGTTTTGTGTGTGTGATATTTTAATAATTATTTGTACAATTTTAAATTTAAAAATAGACGATGTCTAAAAAATGATTAATTGTGATATTAAAAATGGGGTTTATATAACAAATATGTTGCTCTCTATGTTTTTTTTTAAAATTGGTATTAGAGATAATTTCTAGTTTAGAAAATAATAAATAATAAATAATAATTATTATTGTACTTATCTGAGGTGGATGGTGTCAAACTTGTGAGAAGAATGTGTTTGACAATGGTAAATAAAAATGTAGCAATTTACTATAGTTAAATATTCTTCATATAATCTTGATATATGTGAGAGGTATTGACCTTGGCCAACAGATGAGTGCTGGTTCAACACAAAATGCAACTCGGGGATCAATTGTCTTTATATTATATATATATATATATATATATATATATATATATATATATATATATATATATATATATATATATATATATATATATATATATATATATATATATATATATATATATATGAATTTAAAAATAATGGGGATCTTTGGAGGATGTTTAAAATATCTATAAATATATTACACATGGAAAAAAGAAAGTTGAATAACTCCATGTGTGTGTAATTTGAAATTAAAAAAATCAGATATAATAGTGTTTAACTGAGGTTTAAAGTTTATATCTGTGCTAAAAATAATCTTTAATTTAGAAAATTATTAGTAATAACAATTTTGTATTTATCTGAAGTGGGTGTTATCAAAGTTGTGAGTGGAGTGACTTTGACAGTTGTAAATAAAAATGTAACAATGAAAAAAGTTATTGATATGAAATATTTGTATATAATTTTTTTAATATGCAAAGTTGAAATATTTTTCATTAATACACATATAATTGTAATAAATACAATAAAGATATTGAAATATAATATAATATAAAATAAATATTTTATTGTAAAAGTTAGATGGTCCTTTTATAACTAAAACAGTTTCTAGGAACTGTCAAAAAAGACACTGACAGTCAAAATATCAATTTCATAATTTTTCTTCCCGTGAGACAATTGAAAATTAATTTTAAATAAAGTTGTTAAACAATAAGAACTTAGTATAAATATTTTATATCTAATGTAAAATCATTAAATACTTCTTTTTTTAATTGGTGAACATTTTTAGGCTATTAATGATTTGTATTTTGTATTTAAGAAATTTAGAGACTATTTTCTTTTCTAAATAGAATCTATAGAATCATAAACACATGTTAAGTTAATAAAGGTAATACCAATTTTTGAAGTATTTTGAATGTATTTTCCCAATATATTCTAAAGTTAAATATTATTTGTAGCCATTTCATTTTAGCCTACATTTCATGTTTAATTTTTCACTCATATCTGTTGACATATTTATTGATAATATCTTTTTTCAACAAAGACCATATAGGAAATAAATAGCAATATCATTAAATTATATACTTATGGATTATTGATAATATATTTGGCTTTAGTACTACTTCTGTTTTACTTTTATAAAAAAATTTAAAATAATATCAATTAATATTACTGTGAACATTTTGAGAACAATGTATTTACATTAGTTTTTTAATTATTTTACTGATTTGCAAATATAATATATGTTTTAAGTCTCTTTAATAGTGGATGCAGTCAATACTATGTCTACATTAACTAATACTAGATAAACATTATTAATCAGAATCTTGTAATTTTCCATTGATTCTTTTTTTCATTTTGTCAATATAGAGTTTAAGTTAGACATATATTGTAAAAAATATTAGTAGTAATGATAGGAATATTTTGCTTCTAGAATCTAGAATCTATTATAAAATTGATTAGACCTTTAGATCAGTTCTTACAAACTTGTTTTTTTTCCTGTTCTATTTCTCTTTCTCTCTCTCTCTCTCTCTCTCCTCTCCCCCCCCCCCCCCCCCCCCCCCCCCCCCCCCCCCCCCCCCCCCCCCCCCCTCCCCTTTTATCAGCCTCATCCAAATATTGTACTACTTTATCATCTATTTCTGGATCTGTGTTAGACAAATATTGCTTTTAAAGAGCAATGCTATTTTTAACTTGATTTATAAAAGGGTTGCTTTTCAGAAAAAAAAAAAACTTTTTTGTAAATTGTTACTGTGAGTTTTCAAAACTATAATAACAATATAAAATTATACTTTATTTTTCGAATATATTCAAAGTATTGATTTTTTTTTAGTTTCACCTAAATTCTCTTTTAAAAATGATAACTTACAATGACCAGAAACTTTCAAAGATATTTTAATCTTTGCATTTGGTAGAAATGATCTAATATTCATAAACCAGTAGAGAGTAGTGAGCACTTTTCCTCAAAACAAACATAATAAATAATCATCTTTTAGGTACACAGAGACAGATAGATCGAAGGCACTTAGCTGTGCACTTATTAAGTTATTTTAGAAATATTACACAAGAATGATTTTACCTTAATGAGTTTATTATTCAGAACATATAATGTTAATAGTTTGTTCGCAATTTCAACAAATGATTTGACAGTTGACGTCCATAAATTAAAATGACTCTTAATAATGCAACAAAGTTCTTTATAGTATTTGTCTATTAATAATCTTAGTAAACTTTTTTACTATAATGCTTTCTTCAGCATATTTTGCTGCCCATATATTACTTGTTTATTAAAATTATACTGTTATCTGTTGTTATATCTACTTTACTACTGCTTGAGATAGTCATTTATGTTTTTCATGATGAAATTTGTATAAATAGTTTTATTACATTGTAGTCAATTTGCACATCTAGGAAATGCTGCCCATATATTACTTGTTTATTAAAATTATACTGTTATCTGTTGTTATATCTACTTTACTACTGCTTGAGATAGTCATTTATGTTTTTCATGATGAAATTTGTATAAATAGTTTTATTACATTGTAGTCAATTTGCACATCTAGGAAATATTGATAATTTTCATAACTTCACTTACTAATCATTTTCCTTATTTCTATAGTTTCCATTATTATCTTTTACATTAACTTGTTATGTACATATACAGGTAACTTTATTATATCTATCATTTAGTCAAAACACAGTAATATTGATTTTTTATTATCCTGTTCATTTATTTTTTTTTTTTTAATTAGCTGTAATTCACCGTTTAATTCAGTAGGTGTATTTGACTCAGACATGTTTCTTCTATTTCTATTTTTTCTTCTACTTCTATGTCTGTATTATTACATTTATCAGCTCAATACAAAAAATATATGGTTAATATGACATCTTACTATTCTACTGTCTTCCAGTTTAATTTCTTGTGAATGCTTAGACAGTATATTATTTATTGGAATCCATTTTTTCTTCAGTATGCTCTATCCAAACAGTTTGTCTTTTATCAATTTGGATAAATTCAGCGTTTGTAGCTTTGTTCCAAGGCTTGTAATTTTCAATTAATTACTGCACTGTATTTTCACAAGCTTGTCATTTCTTTATTGTTTTTTCAAATATTCATGTTCATCCACCATACATAAGATGAAAATAGTTTTTTTCTTGAGTAATATTCCTGGGTTCTTTCAAATAGCAATACAACACCTATTTTATCCCCTCACTTGAATTTAAATGTCTGCCAAATAAATACATTCTTCATATGTATTCAAATTCTCCTGAATATCCCAGATTTGCAGCACTACAATATTTGTTAATGTTTTGGCTGTCCTTCTTTAAATTAGTAATTAAGTAAGTGGTAATTCATGTCATTCTTATCTATTTAACTATAAGTTTATTATTTAGTCTCTTTTGACTTGACTTATATTGTGGTGGAATTTTGTTCCAAACATTAATTGCTATTCTGGCTTAATTTTATCTGTCACATTTTTTTAAATTTTACGGCATATTTTAAAACAATACTGTATGTTAATTTTCATTCAATTGTGGCAGTATAAATTATTGTAGTCTCAGCAGTATTTCTGAAAGTTTTTCACTTTTGTAAATCCAATAATTTATTTAATAACATTTCTTTTAGGTATTGTTCACCTAAGAATTTTTGATGGTGTTGCATTACTATATTATTCCCATATGTTTTCGTTTAATGGCTTTATTTCAAAATTATTATTTTGATATAGAAATTTAACTTTTGCAGCAACATCTTGTATAGCATATCTTGAGATTTTTTAAGTTACAAAGACTATTTTTTACTTTCAAAATATTCTTTCCCCACACTCACATTAGGGTAGCAACATTCAATGTATTATCTGTAATATTATTATATTATCATATATATATATATATATATATATATATATTATCATATATATATATATGATAACAGACGGCGTTCTACGAAAAACACCTTCAAGTGTAGTTTTCTGTTTACATAAACATCAGAGCGAGCATTCACTATCTCTAACTTTAATTCCACTTTCAGATCACGATTTCAAGCTATTTGCTATCGTCAGTGAAAGACAGGAATAAGAAACTAGATCTAAACACAAACTCTGAGCATTTATGAAACAGTTTCTATTCAGCTTGCAAGCGTGAATCTTTTAGACATGTTAATGTATTCAAACTCAGCATAGCAAGCCAGATAGCTACATGGGTCTGATCTCAGTTCAGCATCACCACATAGTAGAAGCCTCTGCAATATACATCATTGCAAGAAAGACGTCAGAGGGACTTTTATGAAAAAAAAAAAAAACACAAGTTAAAAAACTTGCTAACGCTTGTATTTATGATAACAGATGGCGTTCAACCAAAAATACCATCAAGCGTAGTTTTCTGTTTACATAAACATCAGAGCGAGCATTCACTATCTCTAACTTTAATTCCACTTTCAGATCATGATTTCAAGCTATTTGCTATCATCAGTGAAAGACAGAAATAAGAAACTAGATCTAAACACAAACTCTGAGCATTTATTAAACAGTTTCTATTAAGCTTGCAAGTGTGAATCTTTTAGACACATTAATTTCTTCAAACTCAGCATAGCAAGCCAGATAGCTACATGGGTCTGATCTCAGTTTAGCATCACCACATAGTAGAAGCCTCTGCAATATACATCATTGCAAGTTTTTTAACTTGTGTTTTTTTTTGTTTTTCATAAATGTACCTTTGAGGTCTTTCTTGCAATGATGTATATTGCAGAGGCTTCTACTATGTGGTGATGCTGAACTGAGATCAGACCCATGTAGCTATCTGGCTTGCTATGCTGAGTTTGAAGACATTAATGTGTCTAAAAGATTCACGCTTGCAAGCTGAATAGAAACTGTTTCATAAATGCTCAGAGTTTGTATTTAGATCTAGTTTCTTATTCCTGTCTTTCACTGACGATAGCAAATATCTTGAAATCATGATCTGAAAGTGGAATTAAAGTTAGGGATAGTGAATGCTCACTCTGATGTTTATGTAAACAGAAAACTACGCTTGACACTATTTTTGGTAGAACGCCACTTGTTATCATAAATACAAGCGTTAGCAACTTTTTTAACTTGTTTTTTTTCATATATATATATATATATATATATATATATATATATATATATATATATATATATATATATATATATATATATATATATATGAATCTTTCAGACACATTAATGTCTTCAAACTCAGCATACCAATGCTTGTTTTGCAACAAAGTTTTTAATAATATTTAACTTTTTATACTATTTGCGTTAACAACTTTTTATTGGGATTATACTATTATTTACGATGAATTGATCTATTTACAGAAAGAGTGATTTTTTTTTTCATCAATGCCATTTTCATTCACATATATTTATGCTTTTTAAAGAAATAATATATAATTAAGAAATCAAGTTCTCCTAACTAAGCATAATATTTATATATATATATGGATTTTACTTTTGATCTTACAATGACATTTAACCTGAGTTTCCTTACAAACTTATTAAGAAATAGTTAAAGAATTAAAATTATATTCATGCATTAAATTCATTTCTTTATATTATTTATATTTATTAATGTTATAATAAAAATATTTTTATTGCTTAATATTCTATACTGAATATTTGTAATAGTTGTGTTGACATGTAAGATTATATTAAAGTGTGTGATGAATACAATAATATATTATTTCAACATACAAATTGAAAAGTAACCATGAACGAATATATTACAAATGACACTGATCTGCTGAAGAGTGGGTTGCTTATTTTTAATAGCATCTTTATAATTGAAAAAGATAGTCAAGATTATTTCCATAGTGTAAAATATTGGAACTTGGCTAAAAGTTATTTTTATACATAGATAAAAGCTTCATTTATTTTCTTGTGTAGCATTTATCATAAAAAAAAATAAGCTTGGGTCACCATCTAATTTTGTGCCAATCTAGTAGAAATTTTAAATTTAAGATATATTTGAATATGTGATGTTAATTTTGCTTATGGTAATATTTCAAAAGATTTAATTGAAGCAATCTATGAATATTTGATGTGTGAAATTGTGCTGATATTGAGAGAGACATTTTAAATGATGATGATTACAATATATAGTTGGGAAAAATGGCCATAATCAATACTGCATTAATATATTTAATAAATAGGTATTTAAAGCTAAAAGTGTTTAAAAGACAAGTAAAATTAAATACATATGTTTATTATTGATAAAATAATATTATAAGAGAATATAAATATTTTAATTATTGTAAATACTTAAATAGAAGATTAATATTTATTTTAATAATATCGAATAATTATTTTAAAATCTATTATAATATCTTGTTTATTTAAAAAATATTTATTTTAAAAAATGCAATTGTTAGTTTATTTTTAGACTATGACAAGCGTTTTTTGTTGTAAAAACAGATGTTAGTTAGATATACACACAATCTTGAAGTTATTTAGTAAAGTTGCAAAACTATTTTAAAATTATGTTGTAATTTATAAATAATACGTGAGTTATCACGAGATAAAAATAAAGATAAATCAATGTAAATATTAAATCTGATTTTAAAATATTCTTTAAAATATAACATATAAAAAACTTAGTTTATTTAAAATAATTTTATAAAAGTTAAAATTAAAATCAAGTAGAGTATATTTTAAAAATTTTAATAGATTTAAATAAACGATAAAGATTATTTTAGAAATATAATAATGTGATAAACATTAAATATTAAATAGCATTATTTATTTTAAATTTGTGTTGTTGGTAAAATATGTAAATAAGCCAGCAGTTGATTGTTTAATCTACCAATCAAATGGGATTCTCGGTATAAAGCTCATTCAATTGTTAGGAGGGACTTATGATTGATTTTCAAGATAATTGTGTTATTTAAAAATAGCTAGTAAATTTTATAGACGCTTTTAAAATCATTTTTTCAAAATTATAAGAGTGTCTTGTAAATAAGTTATATAAATTTTAAATGATAAACATGCAGTGTTAATTTAATTTTTTCCCTATCATTCGTCTCTACTAAGCTCAATTTACAAGCAAATAGTCATGGGAACATCATATATAGTGAAAATATACGGAAACTTTATACTAGAAGTATGACAAACGCTGGATTAGTTCGGAAAATTACAGATGGAGAAAAGTATATTTTGGACAGTATATAATTTTAAAAGCTAATTACTATTGACTATTAGAAAATAGATATTTTAAAGAATAAAATACTTCTTTATGAAGAAAGTATTTTTGCAAGCTATAAATTTAAATATATATCTTAAGTAAAGATATTAGAAATAAAAGTAGTTTTATAAATACTTGCCTTGTTAAGTCTTTATGTTTAAAAGACTGAATATTGACAATTTTGGAAGGCAAATAAATTGAAAATATAATTAGCTAAAGTCTTAATATAATAAAATTATTATATTGAAATAATTTAAACGCTGGTCGTTTATAGATAAAGAAGCTTATTCTTACCTGGATATTTTGTTATGGAATGCGCAAATAATATGTGGACGTCCCAGTCAATTTGAAATAATTAAATGATAATTTTAATAAACTATAGACTAATTTAAAATAATAATTTTAAATAATATTTTTAAAGAACTGAATCCGGATCAGATAAACTATTTTAATTTTATTATATTTTTATAGAAGAACTGATTAACTTTTATTTTATTTTAAAAGAACGTTTTTTCAATTTTCATAAACTTTTTAAAAAACACGTGATGGACCGGAAAACGGAAATGGTGTTTTAGTGAATGTGTACCTAGGATTTAAGAACTATTATGGTTAAAAGAAGACATCGCTGGAGTTACGTAATATGAATTCTGTTATATTTATTTAATATGAAATTTAAATATTATTAATCTAATTAAAATAAGATAGGTACATTTCTTAAAATAATAACTAAAAATGATATAATGATTAATTGCATAAGTTTATTTTATAATTAATATAACACAGAATATTTTAAAGAATGATCGTGAGTGTAAATGTGAATTATTTTATGAAGCTGTAATTCCGAAGAATATTGGAAGATGGACTATACATTGAATCATTATTAATGGTAAAATTGTATAATAATAATAATTTTGATGTATTTAATATGTTTTCTTTAGATCAACCAAAATATTATGTTGTTTTGAATGAATGTATAAATATTTTAAAAATACACACACACATTATATTGGCAGTGACAGTTTTATTTTAAATATGCATAATTTGAATTTATGATATAAATACGATGCAACATTACATAAGAAGCTTAGAAATAATTATATGATTCTTTCGTAAATAAATTTTGATATTGTTATTTTATATTATAGTATTAGAATTATATTTATTATTCATAAATAATTATTTTATTGCAAGTTAGGATGAGATTTTAAAGTCTATATTTTATTTTTGTTTTATTGGATAAATTAAGTTAAGTTTTATGTAGAAGTTTATATTTGGATTGAAGTTTACCGAATATAGATGATGAAGTATAAATAATTTAGATAATTGGTATTTATTTTAAAGTTGAAGATTATTTTTCCGGAAATTTTAAATAAGTTTAGAGGATGTTTTTGTAGATAGAAATTTATTAAGAAGGAGTAGTATAACACATAAAGTAGAGTAATAATTTCACATAGAAAAGAATCATAGAATTTATCTAATATAATACTTTATGAATTTGAAATTGATGAATAATTTAAATATTATTATTTTAACAGTACATATATGTAATGCATATTTAATAAAACATGTAGCATGAATTGCATTAAATGAAATATAAATTATAATCAGTTATTTTTATTACATCACAAAGATACATTAGTTTGTATGTTATATGCTATTAAAGTAATGCTGATATTAAAGTAAACACATGTTAGTACATTATAAAATGAATGACAATAATACTTAAATGATGTAGCAATTTAATTAGTAAAGTTTAATTGTTTACATAT
>JAQFVV010000418.1:0-72500 GCA_028023455.1 Epiperipatus broadwayi | reverse complement strand
ATAGATAGATAGATAGATAGATAGATAGATAGATAGATAGATAGATAGATAGATAGATAGATAGATAGATAGATAGATAGATAGATAGATAGATAGATAGATAGATAGATAGATAGATAGATAGATAGATAGATAGATAGATAGATAGATAGATAGATACAATCACATACATATATAAATTGAATGACACATAGATAGATTTGTATAGGCAGACATATGAATAAATAGTTGGATAAATGATCAGAAAAATTTATAGGTAGATAGAGACATAAATTTGTGATGTAAATAGGTATATTATAAATAAGTATGTGGATACAAAAACAGATAATTAAAATAGTCATTCAATTTTGTGAAATGTCAACTGTTAGTAATTTTAACGTTATTTACCCAAACTTATAATCAGATACAAACTGTATTTTCGATTTTTTTTAAAGTCGGGGGGGGGGGGTGTGCTAAATTAGTGAAAAAAGACCAAACTGAACAAATTACTTCCTATTGAAATGAAGTAAAGCAAAACTACAATTTATATATATATATAACAATCGTGTTTTTATTCTTTTTTTGTTAATTAATGGAGTTTTATTTAAAAAAAGTAATAATAGTAATAAAAATTCTAAAAATCATTGAATTAAAAAGATTCGGTTGAGTAACTGTAAATTGAAGTACAAGCACATAAAAAGCAGACATTCTATGTTATTTTGGCTTCTTTATATTTATCATCACTAGATATAAAAAAATGATTAATTATAAATAAATAGTTTTTTTTAATCAATCAAATTTATTTTCTGGTTAATATAAGTATATATAAGCAATATTTATATATTATTATCGGGTCTTACACATACACTATTTCGATTTTCCTCAGCATGGAACAAACCGCCATTAATATGTTGAATGATAACGCAAAATGAAGGTCGAAGAAGGAAGTAAAGTAAAAAGTAATGGATATTTAATTTTCTTATTGTAAACTTGAAGACAGATATTTAATTAATTAATCATTAAATAAGCATCTTGATGGTATAATCATAATAAAGAGTAAATAAATTTAAACACTTCCTGCTTTTTACCCCCCTCCTCCCCCCCGCCCGCCGCAAGTAATGATTGAACCTTGGAAAAAAATCACTTAACTACAGTGTATATTAGTTTGTATAGAAATTGTGGACTTAATCAGTGAAGCTTCATATTCTCAAATCAAAATGCTTTAGATTCACCTATATATTTAAAAATTAGGTCGAAGATAAGAGTGGCCACTGTCTTTTAAAGTAGTTAATCTTGTGTTTATATCTGTAAAAGTCTCTATTGTTGCATTGTAGGCACATAGTCTTAAGGTTATAGCCTTAATATATATTACCTACAGAGTTACAGTAAAATGCCTAGCCCATTGGTTAGTGCATATCTGTTTGCCAGCATATTTAACAATAATGAAATGAAATGAAATTAAGTTTAACAATAAAAAATTTTATTTATCTATACTGTTGATTTTTCTCATTTATTTGAATTAATTCCACATGGAAGTTACATATACATTCTTTCTTGTTTTTTTTTTTTTTTTTTTTGTTAGAGCTCAAACAATATAATCAGCTTGAACCCAACCAATATTCATAACATCTCATATATTTATTCTACATAAAGAGAATCTTATAAGACAGCAATTAATAATTAAACACATATCACTAATGAAAGTATATAAATATTTTTATTAGATTTTTGTAATGTAACTTTAAAATTGTACATATGTTTTGGTTATATGTTTATGATCGCATCCCATTTCAAGGTATTAAAGGTTTTAAAAAAAAATATTTATCGTATATGAAAGTGGTGTAGTAAAAATTACACTACAGAAATATTTTTCATATTGAATATTCTCTAGTCTAATGAATGACTAATATAAATTATTAATATACTTTCATTAAGTGATTTGTGTTAATGTTGTGAGAGCAGCACATTTGACACTTGTGGACTAAGCTAGCTTATGATTTCTGGTTCTTAGAAACCATAGATGTTTTTCACATGGGTTTGGTCATATGTTTATGATTACATTTCTCCACAAGAAATTAAAAGTAGATGGTACCAGTCCCTACCTTGTGTGAAAATGTTGTAGTGAAAATTACATATATTGTATTAAAGTTGTGAGGCAGCACTTTTGGCACTTATCAAATAAACTGTAGTAATATATATATATATATATATATATTATATATATATATATATATATATATATATATATATATATATATATATATATATATATATATATATATATATATATATATATATATATATATATATATATATCATCAACCATCATCAATCCACTGCAGGATGAAGGTCTCTCCAAGTTTAATCCATCTTCTCCGATCTTTAGCTTCTCTTCTTCACAACACCCCTGCACATTTTCTTATTTCATCCATCCATCTCACATGTGGTCTCTTTCTGGGTCTTTTACAATCTCTTGGAATCCAGTTTAAAATTTCAATTGTCCATCTATTATCATCTCTTCTAGAAATATGTCCAGCCCAACTCCATTTCAATCTTTTAATTTTTTCAATAAGGTTAGTAACACCTGTTTGTTGTCTTACCCATACATTGTGTTTTCAATCTCTTCTTGTTACTCCCAAAATACATCTCTCCATACTCCTTTGAGTAGTCTGACGTCTCTGTATTTCTCTTCTATTAAGTGTCCAAGTCTCAGATCCATAAGTAAGAATTGGTAAAACACATTTGTTAAAAACCTGTCTTTTCAAACACATAGGCATATTTCCTTTTAGTATCAAGTTATTTCTACCAAAAGCACTCCAACCAAGTTTAATTCTATGATTAATTTCCTCCATTATGTTTCCATCTGTATTAATAATCTGACCAAGGTATTTGTAACTGTTAACTTCTTCTAATTCTTCATAATCAATCTTTATTTTCATATTTTGAGCAAATCGATTAAACATTACTTTAGTCTTTTTAACATTTATCTTTAGTCCTACTTTTCTACTTTCATCTGCTAACTCCTGCAACATTTCCTGCAGCTCTGAAACATTATTTGCAAAAACAATTACATCATCTGCAAAATCTAAATGACTTAAATACTCTCCATTTACTTTCACACCTTTAGTTTCCCATTTTAATCCACAAATATATATATATAGAAAACTTTTGATCGGTTATCCATGAATTATGTTATAGAAAAATGTAAACTATAGCTCCAAAATTTACAATTTTTAATTTAGATAATAGTTTTGCTATAAACTTGAATATAATAGTAAAAATGAATTAATACCTAAAGATTAAAAAGATAATTCTGTATAGATTTAATAATCATTGTTGTTACAAATATTTTATATTAGAATCTACTATATAAATTTAAAGACAATATTTGTCCATTTAAATAAACATTCAACATCAATTTCATTTAATGCAATGTTCATTTAAAAGCATATATAAAATTGCACTCAATAAAAGAAGGAATAATTATTGATTACAAAATAAGAATTTATTTTAAAGTAATGTAATTGTAATATCTTATAAGCAAAATATTTATTATTAAACTTTGTATTTCAATTCAATTAATGATATCATTTATTAAAAAGACAATAAGAACTAAATCTTGGTCTTAATGTAATGATTTAAATTAATTTAATTTGTAAAATATTTGTTGACTTCAATTATTTTCAAATAAAAACAGAAAAATCTTTTAAGTTAAAAATTGAATAAGTTGATTTGGGAGGTTGACGAATGAGAGTCAATAAAATTGTTTGCTGACATAAATTATCCTGGAGTTTTAAAACAAAAAAAAAAACATCAGACAATCTGAAAAAAAAAATTCAAAAAGCTTAAAAAGCAGATAGCTCTTTTAATATTTTTCTCAGTAAAATATTATAAATGTTAAAATATTCAAAGTTTAACAAGTCCAATATTGTATTTAAAAGCAGTTTAAATATATAAAAAAATTAAAAGTAATTATTAATACTATGGAGTGAGTAAATAAATCTTCATTTCAATGGAAGTGCTAATCATTATCATCTTATAGCCAATATAATACCACAATGAAGTTTGAAAAATCCAAGTTGTTATTTTAATTTTTTCTATGATAAACATGAAAAAAAACACAACTACAGTACTTCAAAGAGAAACTAAACTGCATCCACATAAAAAAGAATTAATTTATCATTGTTAAGTTAAGCATTAATAATCATAGATTAAATGTTAAAAACAGATTAAAAAATCCTAGAAATAAAATTTTAAAGCTGATAGAAATATTTTATAGAACATTAAAGATTATTAATTAGTCATGAGTCATAAATGCAAGACATCTAATCTTCATTTGAATTAGACAGTGGAAATGGAAAAAGTAGCTTAGAAAATTTTGAAAAAAAAAATTTAGACTATACTTAATGAAAAAAGTAGATAAAAGTTGAATCAATATTGTTTGTGTTTGAATAAAAACTTTTACTATAATATGATAAAAAAGGAACAGTAAAATTGGAATGATAATATAAAAATATGTTTGGCTTTTTAATAATAAGTGACAATCATGGAGATAACACACTATAATGGATAAAGTTAAGTAAATTTATTGAGATGTATTTAATATTAGAAGAGTAATAAATAACAGGAAAGGAAAAGAAATGTATGAAAAAATCTATTGATGAATTAGCTAAAATGTATTTAAAATTTTGCAATTAGAAAAAATGCACATGTAACTTTAAAGCTAGAAAAGAATGATGCATCCAATTGAAATTCTTATCCAGTTAGTCCGAGTTTGTATGTTTAATGTGTTGTTTAAATAAGCATGTATTTTAGAAGACTGAAGATCACCCAAACTCGTGAAGAATGAAAAATATGACCATGGAAAAATAAAAATCAAAGTTTGAAATGCGATTAAAAACAAAGACAAAAGGATTTTAAATGTTAAATTTATTATTAATATTTTTCTTTGATGTCAAATATAAATCTAAGAGATTCTGGTTTTTAATGATTGAAATAATTTTTATATACCATCTAGTATATAAAACTAAAAGGTATTAATCTTCTTTTTTAAATTTATTTTGTTAGAAAATAAATATGATTAAAAAGTGTGTGTGTGTGAATATAGTGTTAAAGGTGTATATTTTAAGTCAGTATATATTTTTAAAAAATAGGTGTGATAAAATATGTTAAAAGATATTTCAAATTTATTATTGTTAAAACATATTTAACAAAAAGGGAAATAAATTAATGATCATAAATAAAATTGGATAGGATTCCCAGAAAAAGAATAATAAACATGGTATAAAATATAATATTTATGAGAGCAAGAAAGAATGAATGTTAATGTAAGACAATATCATGATCTCATTTGTTTGAAAAAAATATCTTATTGATAATAATAATAAAAATAGATAATTGTTTTTTTGACATAATTGCAAATAAAGATACAAAAGTATTTCATGGCAATAATATATTATATAATTGGTATAGAATTGGTTGAATATTAGATGCTAAATAAACTGTTGGAGAATGCGAGTTAATATTCCAGGATAGGATATATAAAATATCATCCTGATAAACTGATAAATAGTTAAGTGGGTGTAATGTCTGTGTTATCCATATAGTTATTAGAATGAGAGGGGGATTTTAAGCAATGAAATGAGCATGGTACATACCATAAGTGCTTAGTGAAGATATCAGGACAAAATAGGGGTAAGTTTAATAAGAAAATATACCTGCCAAAATATGACCCTCATAAATATAATAAATCTCCATCTTTCTATTAGGATAATACTTAATAAAATCAGTTGTTCATCTTTATAATGTATCATAGTAAAAATAATACAGTTTGCATCAAAGATAGATTCAATATTTTAAATGATTCTATAGTTTTTTTTTTTTTCTAAGTCTAGACAGATCATTCTATAGGTAGTAAAAACATTTATAGAACAAATGATGTATATTTTTGAATAAAACATGAATAAACGGTAATATGAATAAGAATAATTGAGATCTAAGATTAACAGAGACCATGAGTAAGAGAGACAATGAATGCATAAATGAATCACATTAAATATAAAATAGATTCCTAACTTTATTATTCATTTTAAATACATCATAAATATTGTCTTTTATTTGTTTTAATATTTACCACATCAGTAATAACTTTATTAATAAGATGGAAGTGTAATATTTTAAACCAAATTTTAAATATAAAATATAATTTAACTATTACAAGATGATCAATATATTAAGAGTTACAAAATATCAGGTAATATGGAAAATAATTGTGAAGATCCCAGATAACTCACAAATGATGCAAATATATCAGATTATTATGAAAGCACACATCATAAAATACTAAATTTATAATTTTAAATAAAACTAAATAACAAACTTAGGGAAGGGTTAATGGTATACAACAATAACAAAGTTTATTTATAAAGAATGCAAATAATTTGTTATCAATGTATAAACAGATTCCATGTTTATTTTTATTTTTATTTTTAAGTAATTAACCTAATGTTCAAATGTGTTTGTTGTTTACTAATATTATTATAAATAAATGACCATTTTGATTTAAAGTTTGTAGTATTAATTTCATTGCGTATAAGAGTCATTTCCATCACAAGTTCATATCAATAATGCACATTATTTACATAAAATTGTACATGCCAAATTACAATTAAAAGCCTAATTTGAGAAGCTAAGCTTAAGAGTTTATAATTAATATACTAACTATCAATTGTTTTAAAAGATAACTATATTAAAGAAAGCTTATGATACATCATATTTTTATTAGATGCAAAAGAATTTTGAAGAGCCATATAAAAATTACTGTCAAATATTACAAAAGGGAGATTATGTAATAGAAATTAACAATATGTTTGAGAGTCACCATCTAATTTTGTAACTCAAGTTGCAATATATTTTATATCAACATTTAAAAGTATTATATAATTTTAAAGTACAAGTTACAAACAAATGTATTTTAAGCTTTGTAATTCTGAAAAAGTTAATTTAATGGGTGAATGTTAACTTATTAGGGAGATGCATTTCATCATATTAAACTAGGTAGCTAATAATGGTGTGATGAAGCTTTGATTACAAGAAAATAAATAGTCTAGAGTATTTGTTGTTAACTTAAGAATGCGAATAAATCTTAGGAAAAGTTGATTAAATTTTTCAAAGGAAGGTAATGAGTGTTAATTTTCATACCTTATTATTATAGATAGATTAAGTTTCCAATAGGAGGTTAATCAAGTTTCTAACAGTAAGTATATTTTTATGAAATAGTTGGATCCCACAAATTCACTCTTATGATTCAATTATTTAATTATCAATCTAATTGTTATATTGTATTTTAGAATAGAATACTTATAAACCCTAAGATAGTCATATGATAGTATTAATTATTTTAAGTTAATATAATTTGGTTAATGTTTTTATTTTTAGGATTCTTAAATTGTAAAAGAGTTGTTATTTCATTATTTTAATGAAATATTACGGTAGCCATGGTTTGTTGTGATAATTTTCCTAATGATTATAGCAGGATGGTAGTAGGGGAATTTTCATAATAGCAATACCATTGTGGAGTGTATTTTATAAACTTCTCAATGTTAAAACCACACTCTTGTATGCGTTCTGAAATTCTATCTAATGATTTAATATTTAGAAGTATCAAGCCCATAAATATTTTTTTTTATTGTTGTTATACTTGATGGTTTATTATTACGTTAGTATAGCAGAGGGGAAATAAAGAAGGTATAATAAGGAATAGAGGTGTGTTGGAAGAACTGGAAGAGAAGTTACAATATATATATATAAACCTCTACATATTCGTAATAAGTTTTGACTAAAAATTATTAAAATAAAATTTTCATAAATAAATAAGTTTTGTTAAAAGAAATTAAGGTTTTAATAAACAATATGTAAGTCAGAATAAGTTTGAGAAAGTTATTGTTTATAAAAGTTTAGAGGTTTTTTTTTTTTTTTAAAAAAAAAAAAAAATACAGTTAGACTCGGGGAAAATTAAACCCTGAATCATTCGTAAATTTTTACGAATTTATTTAAGAGTAATTTGGGGGGAAGAATTTAGCTTAGAAAAGTTAAAAGCATAAAAATTTAAAAATAAATATTTCACATTAAATTAAAATATTCTCTTTTCATTTAATTTAAAGAAACTAATATATATAAAATCAAATTGTTTACTCATATATATATATATATATATATATATATATATATGAGTAAACAATTTGATTTTAAAATATACATTAAAATGTATATATATAATAAGAAGTAGAATAAAAAAAAGATGACAAATAAAGTTTGTAATATAAAAAAAAAAAAAATTAAATTCATATATGGCTACAAATAAACAATGGGGATAATTAAAAAGTGCGATCTTATCATAAGTAAGCTAATCTAATAAGAAATATAAACAGATAATGGGGAATTTAATTATTCAAAAAGAATGTTAATCAAGCTGAAAAATAAGATTAACTGCATATAAATAGGCCTGAAAGAAAAGTCAACATCAGAGATCAGATATTTTTTTAGTAGTGTTATCCCAGTGAGTACAAATAAATTTTATTTTAAGAATTCCAAAAAAAGAAAATGCAGTGCTAATAAAAAGTATGTCACTGTACTTCATTTTCTGAATGCCCTAGCATATCTGAAAGTCTCCAATTAGTCACCATGAATATCTAACAACCTAAGCCATTTGAACATTTAACTGCTGGACTGAAATGCAGCAAGGAACTACATTTGTCTTTAAGTTTAAAATCAAACCAGTTGGTACCAAATGCATCACACAAGAGAAAGGAGCAGCCTTATTTTTAGGACCACATATCTGAAAAACTATAGGTAATATTAATTATTCTTTATTCTCATTGTATCATTAGTATATTATAGGCTTTGCAATCTTTGAAGCTTCCAGAGTCAGTGTAATAAATGAACTTTATAACTAGCATAAAAAGTACTATTTAGGCACAGTTGGTGTAAGCAGCAAACATTCCCAGACCTTTTCCAAATCATACAAACAAACAACTCATGTGATAAAATATATAAGTGTGATATATGTTTTAATGATAATATTTATTTATGCTTTGTGTTTATGGATAATATGTGTGCATTATATATAATTTTATATATTGTTTTATTCAGAGAAGAAATGATGAATGAATTCATAAATTAGTTCTCAGTTAATTTTAAATATTTAAAATAAATTATTTTGGAAATTAGTAGTTGTCCATCAATTCTTTTACTAATACTACTAATTAAAGCAGTTTATTGAATTATTTTTTTGATTGACCTAGTCATGGAATAATTCAAGAACTGGATTATAGGCCTACTATTCAGGTATGTTAGTTACTTTGTGTAATTAGCTTGTCTGAGATTGATCTCTAAATAAATAAAAATTCTTTGGATAGTAGGGGTTTGAAGCTAGCAGTTTATGTGCACCACAATCTAAAAATGTGGTCATGTTATAATTTAAATAGCTTGGTCTGACTATGGGTATCATTGATAGCTCAGCTATCAATGAAATTCTCCCTTCTGCTTGAAGGGCTGATCCATTCATATAATATAAAAATATAAAAATTATGTTAAAAAAGTTAAAAAAACAATTAAACAGTTTCTATTTGAATGAACCCAGTTAATATATATATATATATATATATATATATATATATATATATATATATATATATATATATATATATATATATATATATATATATATATATATATATATAATATATATAAGACTTCTTATTATAATTAGTAAAATAGCTCAATAGCTGATGTTTCAGTACAATAACAAATATCTTCCTCCTCTTTCTCAAATCATAGAAATGCCAGTGATATTGAAGCTCATTATTTTTATATTTTTTTCTTTCTCCTGACATTTAAATTTTATTGGACAGTAAGTTTTAAAAATTAGTTTGTTTTCCAATAGCTGCTTTCAGATAATTGTTAATATTCTTTAATTCTTGCATTTCATTCAAACTCTTCAGCTTTTTTAAAATCTTTATAGCTTCTCTTAGCAATCTCAGGTCACATTGTTCCACTTTTACAAGAATATATGTGTTAACAAAACTGGTTTCATGCTTAGTTAATTTTATGTGAGAATAAAAAGGTGATGAATTGTATTATCCCTGACTGCCAGAATGTGTTCTTTTTTTCTAATATTTATTCTATGTTTAGTCGGTCCAATATATCAATGTGAACAGACCTTACATGGAATTTTCATATCCTGAAAATAATTATAATATGAAATCATCATTTATCTGTGAAAATAGTATAATTAATATATTTATATACTGGACAATGTTAAAGATATGGGTAAAGGTTTGTGGTCTGTGTCAACTGATGCATGCTGATTTAGCATGAAATCAGTATATATGGAATCATTATTTTACATATCTTTAGTCATATGTTTCTGATTACATTCCTCCATAAGGTTTTAAAGGTGGATATAAACCAGTCCTTACCTTGCTTGAAATTTGTTTAGTAAAAATTACATTCCAAAAATATTTTTGATTACATTTGTTTTATAATATCAAACATCCATTTAATAAAATTCAGCTCATTAATCGGTAATTAACAATTTATAACTGGGTGAGTTCTGATATATTTTTTGTATTATTTATAATCGTGGATATGTTTTAACTATTTATTGATCAGACAATAATTAATAATGTTTAAATGTTAAATATGTCAAATTTTACAAGAAATTAATGCACTTTGTAAATTTATTTTTTTTCATTATTAAATGCAATAAAAAGCTTTTTTATTTCAAAACAATTTAATATTAAAACTTCTATTGTGCCAATTTATATCACTACTTTTTAAGTGGGAAACCAAAGCCGATGATATTCATATAAGCTTTTAATATTTGCTTTAGATAAATATTATATTTTAATTATAAACTCTATAAAGGAATAGAAAATGTTTAAAATATAACTTATATCTGTTTAAATTAAATTACCTTTCATTTATTTATTTTTAATTTTTACTTTTTATTGACAAATATATAAAAGAAAAATATTTCAGATTATATTTTCAAAGCTTTCAATTTATTTAAAGTGGATATTTTTTCCACTGAAAACATTTGTAGAAATAAATTTCATTTTTTATTATAGACCACAAATGTATTTCAAACTTCTAATAAGATAATTATTATTTAATTTCAATGAATGATGGTAATTTTGAAATGATTTGATTTCAGCTTGGCTAGTCTTTTCAAATTTTGAAACAACTCAGATATGTCTTTCGGCCAATTCTCACCATGGTGAATTTTTTCATAAGTATTATATGTTAAAATGTGTGTAAAACAGTATATTTTATTTTAATAAATTTTTTTCTCCGAAAAAAGGGAAAAAAACATGAAATTTAAAATTCCCACTCTTACAATAGACATAAGCCTCACCTTGACATAATCAGACATTGTCCACCGACAAGGCTGTAAAACATTTGGC
Organism: Epiperipatus broadwayi; assembly: GCA_028023455.1. Lineage (NCBI taxonomy): Eukaryota > Metazoa > Onychophora > Udeonychophora > Euonychophora > Peripatidae > Epiperipatus > Epiperipatus broadwayi. The sequence goes on along the minus strand of JAQFVV010000418.1, from coordinate 61,056 downwards.
ATTTTACAACACTGGATTTTCCAATGATGCAAAAACATGTTTATTGTGAATTTATTATGGTTTTATATATTTAAAAAAAAATTTGCACTATATTTATTTGATATCAAGAAATAAAAATTATTAATAACTTATTTTGACTTGAAATACTTTGTTTTCAAAAAAAATATAATGTTATATAAGAAGCTACTGTAAAGATGGCCTGAAGCAAATTAAAAAATTCTAGCTGTGATGTAAAGAAGCTACTTCATTTACGAGTAAAAAAATATCAAAAAAATATCATAATTTTTGCAATAAATATTCAAAAAATGTAAACATTAAAGCATAATTCAATAGATATAAGAAAAATAAATAAATATTTGTTCACATTCTTAAAAATAATGAGAAACAACGACTATTTTGTTGATTTTATAAACTGAAAATAATCTTTCCTGAAACAATGACATATAACATTTTTTTGTTTTGATTACAAATTAATTTTTTAAATATTTTAGTAACAAAATGTGAACATTTAAAATTTATTTCAGTAGTAAATAAAAACATCTATCAAATGAAGCCAAATTTATTATTTTCTTAAAAAATAACCATTTTATCATATTGATGTGTGACACAAAGAAATCTGTCAGAAATGTTGAAAAGTAAGAGGTGTTTGTGGATGTCAAAAAGCCTAGAAGTAATTTAGATATTTTTTGAAGATTCAAAATATTTCGGTAACTCAAAGTCCATAAAAATTTTAAACATTAGGATTTTAAATATAATATTAATATTTTCATTGAAAAATTTTATTTTTATTTTTATTGGCCAAGTGAATTAAATTTTTACAATGTTTGATGGGTCAATTAAAAAATTCAGCTGTAAAATATATTCATCTTTTAATGTTATATTCATTTTAGTTTTGTTTGTAAAAAGTATATTAATAATTCGTCAGATTATGAAAATGAATAAAAGTTTTTTAAAAAATAAATTTTTATAAATTTCTATTTATAATTATAAAAATATTCTATAACAAAAGAACTAAAAGGAAAGTTTGTAACAAATTAGAAAGTGCTATGGACATTATTGATTTTTTCTCAATTTATGTTAGTGTAAAAGTAAAGAATTTTTTACTAAAATTTTACTATTTTCCTAAAATAAGTATATTTTCAGCATATTTTACCAAAATACATTTTAATTTGTAGATAAATGCCAGAAAAATACTATAAATTATTCATTTTACTTTGAAAATAAAATAAAGACCTTGGGGTGATGAAAATTGTTGTTAGCACTGGCTTCATTTTCAATTTATATTTGTGTGATAATATACTGATTTTTTTTACTAAAACCTTACTATTTTTCTAAAATAATTATATTTTTAGCATATTTTATGAAAAAAAAATCATAATATGTATGAAAAATAATTAAAAACATTTTAAGACATTAATTTTCATTTCAAAGTCAAAACAGAAGTTGGGGTAGTGAAAATTATTGACAGACACTCTTTTATTGTCTGAAATGTGAACCAACCAATCAGCATCTAGGAAAGCCTTCCTTGTCCCTTTGTTGTGGTTTCTTACATCAATATTATTGCTTTTTACTTGTAAAATTAATTCTAGAGAAGGCAGCATATTATGGTACATTTTAAGCTTAATACAAGCATAAAAATACTACCAAAGATCAAAAATTGATTGTTTTCGATCAACTTGAAGCTATGACTGTCTTGACATGGTAATTTCTTTGAAAAGGTTAAAAAATATTAATTTCTAAATAAATATAAATTATTTTAAAATAATAACAAAAGTTTTGCCATTTGACTTTTTTCTCACATAATTCTTACTATTAATTTCCTTTTAAGCTTAATTTATTGATTTAAATATCATATGACATTTATTTTGTAATAATACATCATGTCATAATAATAATAATAATAATAATAATAATAATAATAATAATAATAATAATAATAATAATAATAATAATAATAATAATAATAATAATAATAATAACAATAATAATAATAATAATAATAATAATAATAATAATAATAATAATAATAATAATAATAATAATAATAATAATAATAATGATGATAATAATGATGATGATGATGATGATGATGATGATGATGATGGCAATAGCAGTAGTAATAGTAGTTGTAATTGTAATAAGAGGAGTAGTAAGAGTAGTAGTAATAGTACTAGTAATCATTAGTAGTAGTATTACTCATAGTAGAATGTAGTAGTATTCATAGTAGCAGTAGTCATAAAATAGTAGTAATAGTAATAGAAGTAATAGTAACAGAGACCATAAGACAACACAGATGACCACAAAAGAAATGACAACCTATGATAGTTAAACACAAGAGGTTGCTCTTCCAGATATTATGAATAGGCTCCCCGATCAAAATATCTGATACTAATAGATCTGTCAAACAATAAATTCATTAACTCATGCCTACCAATTAACATATATACACACTATATCCACAAACATCATTGTATTACACAGATACCATGGCCAATTTTTCACACAAATACTACATTCTGATAGACATGGGATCTCTCCATATGCAGCCACACCAATATACTCAATGAGTCTCAACCAAGACCAAAAGACCACCAGAATGACCAAAAAAGTGACCAAATAAACCCAATGTATGTTCGGTCATTTACCAACCTTAACACCAACTTCAAATCCCCTTCCCATTTATGTTCTCCATTGTACTACCAAGTGTTTTCATGGTTTTTTTAAATAGTGCAATGAAAAGCTTTATGTAGGACTCGTTTGACATGTATGTTTTGTTGTGTAATCATCTTTATTCTGTAAATTACTGTAAGTCATATTTTCTTAATTTTCTCTATCATGAGCAGGATTGTAAACCATAAATGCATGTATGATGATATGTAGTAACCTATAATTGGAACATCATGTTTTCACATGAACCTTTTTTGTAATCTCAATATAGTTTTTGTTTAAAAATCATCATCATCATCATAGTAATAACAATAATAATAATAATAATAATAATAATAATAATAATAATAATAATAATAATAATAATAATAATAATAATAATAATAATAATAATAATAATAATAATAATAATAATAATAATAACAACAACAACAACAACATAAATTTAAGTTTTTTATACTAAAATAAAATAAACAATATAATTGTAATATCTGGTAATTAATGAACATACTCACAAAAATGAATTTTTATTAATATTCATCTTCATTAATGCCTAGCATGTTTTAATATATTCAATATATCATATTCATGATCTCTAATGATATGATTACAAGTTTTTTAGAAGTGTTTAATTGTTATCTAATAAGCTATTCAATGTATTCAAATTTAATCCCAAATTCAGATTTATTGAAATTGCCCATTTTTTTGATATGGGTATGATTGCTTTCTCTCTGTTGATAGAAAAATTGTCACTAACTATTGCAATACTTCCTTCATTATCCACTTTCTATCTTTCTGTGCACAATATTTCTACATTTGTTAGCTCTAATCTGTGACTAGATTTCTGCTAGTAGTCTGTAAATAATGACTTGTTTTCCTTATCTTTGAGGACTCTATTATATAAATAACTATGTTGTACAATCTCCTTGACAAGTTGGATCTTGAATCTCCATAATATGCAGTATTTCAGGCTGGTAGGCTGAAGTTAATTTTATAAATCACTTGATGTGATAATTTGTTTGATTAAGTATCATTAGAGTTGTGGACTAATTAGTTATGTGATGAAGGGGTTTGAACACTTATATTACATTTTTCTTTACATATATGTTTTAATTTTTGAGCAATTTTTAGATGGGACTTCTCAGATCAGATGAGAATTTCTTTTTTACAAATAAATTGGGGTATCAAGAATTCTGTAAAATTAACTGCAGCTAACCACCCTGCAATGTTACATATTATAAAAAGTAAAGGGACAGCATATCACAAGACAAGCTCAACATATATATATATATATATATATATATATATATATATATATATATATATATATATATATATATATATATATATATATATATATATATATATATATATATATATATATATAATTCTTCAAAAAACAATACAATAATTAATACAGTAAATAATAATTTAAAAACAAATATCTACTATAATTTAATAGAAGTACATTTGACTATCTAAGTAGTCATTATCAACTATATTCAAGTTCATTCACAAAAAAAACATTATAAATGTCTACAAAAACAATTACATCATACAACAATTTTCCCACAATTCATTATTTTTTATATTAGCAGCTTGTCTATCAAATGCTGCTTCCCATTTCTTATTAACATAGCTTCATTAATTTTATTTTTATTATTATTATTTCTTTCAATACATAAAATCTTAACTTTATTAAAATCAAAATCAAATACCTATATACATGTAACATTATTACCAAATAATACTGAAGGTGATGTGTCATCATTTTTAACACTCTGACTTTTGCCTTGTTTATACAGCAATAAATGCTCCTTTGGCTTTTTCTGTAATGTATATGGAGATTCACCTATATATGCTTTTTCACAAAGACCACCATTTATATATTGCACAACCTTGACTTAAAATACTACATCTATTTTTTAAATTATTTATCAATCTATTTTAATTAGGAGTAGTATAAAATGTGACTGTACATATATTTTTATATATTTGCCTTATAAATTTCACTTGTTCATTACAAATAAATAGTACTGATATCCAAGTACATTTCATTTTATCAATATGTATAGCAATTAACATATTACAATTATTATTAAACTTACTAACAATATTATAAATTAATTTGTGATTATATCCATTATTTAATAAATCCATAGCAAATACATTTATATTACTTATTTTATCTGATTTATATTTACATAACATTATTTATAAATAAATAAAAATATTTTAAACAATTTAATGTATGTACTATTGGCACATTTGAGTCCCAAAACATATATCCTCTTTTTCAATACCTTTTATTACCATACAATAATGTAATTTATTTTTATTACAGCAACTTTAATATCCAAATATTGAACTGACCTTGTTTCTTCAAAAGATTTCCTCCATTTTAAATCTTCTAAACTATTTAATTCATTAAATATCAAATTGATAACATCTAAACTTCCACAAACAAAAATATCATCAGCATACCTGTAATATATTTTAATACTTTGATACCATATATTATTATTAAGTATTATATTTTTTATATTACAAAACTACATATTTGTGACACTACTGGAAGACCCATTGGCTAACCATTATCTATTTTATAACAATCTTTATTGAACATAGCATATATAGTTTTATCAATAAAGTATAACACATCATTAATAAAGTTTACTTTCTTAACATCAACTTTTTTTTAGCATTAAAGCATCTAATATAATTTGTATATATTTTAATCTATATATTGAACCGTACATCTCACATATATCAAATGTCACATACAATCATTTTCATTAATATTAATATTATGAATTTTCTTTACAAAATTTGTTTATAATTGGAATACAGACATTGATTAATAATTTACACACACACACACACACATATATATATATATATATAATAGACCTCTCAGATATATATATATATATATATATATATATAATAGACCTCTCAGATATAAAAAACAAAAGTCAATATTCACAAAACATGAGCCAGATTGCAGGCATAGATTTAATCTATCAAAATCAGAAATAGTGTAACAAAGAGAGAGGACAGATATATATGCAAAAGTTAGTCAACATTTTTTATTAACAGAAAAGAAGCTTGCATATCCATATTAAAGAAATGGGTGATTTGAATAAATCTGAATTTGAATTTAAATTTGAATACATTAAATAGCTCATTAAATAATAATTAAACACTGATATAAAGAACTTGTAATCACTTCATTATATACCGTGAATATGATATATTGAATATATGAAAAGCATTCTAAGTAGGAGTAAAGCTGAATATTAAAAAATACTTTTTTTTTTAGTAAGTATATTCATTAATTATCAGAAGTGGTATTGACTCAGAAAAGAAAAAGTAGTAATAGTTGAATTAAAAAATATAATTGTTTAAAATAAATATTTCCATGTAATGTGCACACATATATAAAATCCACACTCATCACTCATTTAATTAATGTGTTAAAATAATAAAATTTTAATTAAATAGATCTCAAAATAGTTTATAACTTTTACTGTATTGTTAGTTTTTTTTTTTCTATTTCCTGAATTAAAATATTTAAAATGTATTAATGATATATATATAAGTTTAACCTGATAAGCAATATATTTCTTTGACAAATTGAATACACCGTCACAAACATTGAATGATAAATAGCCACAATAATTTTTTTTAATGAAAATAAGATATATAAATAACATGTGGATTTACGATTTCAACCTGCAGGGAATAATATATATATATATTAATGACTAATTTTCTGATGTTTTATTTTTAATTGTGAAAACCATTTGTGAAAATGTGCGAGAAAATTATAATTTTTAATTTGATATTTTGAGGGATTCTTATATAAAGTATGTTTTCTTTACATTTATAATTAGGTCAACATTCGAATTCTCTTATGAGGTTTTATATCAACTTATGTGCAAAATGCATAAATAATTCGAATTCGTTTTTATTGTTATTATAATAAACATTAAAATAAATAAATAATATTTATGTAAAACCAAAGCATTTTCTCTAAATTTCAAATAAAGCGAATCAATCCATTATTTTCAAAAATAAACTAGAGGTTATATTATTTATAGATGTTTATTCGAATGAGATTATAAATAATTTACCATAATACAAATTAGTTTTTTATTTTCACGCTAGATGTCAGAATTATATTGAATAGTGAAAACTAATATTATAAACAAAAAATGTGTATTTAAAAAAAAAAAAAAAATGTACGAAGCCAAATATATGACTATTTATAACGCTGTTAAAAATAATAATAAAAATATGATTTGCTATTCAATTAGTACAGTAGTAAAAAAAGAAAACAGAAGCTCAGTAAAAACACGTTTCCTGTGAAAATCACCAATGTTTACGTCAAAGTAATAATCAGGATAATGAACATATGTTCGACTGTTTTTATTTTTAACGAACGCTGTAACAAGTGAGCAGAAAACGTAGTGTTGTTTTTTTGTTTACAAAAAGACACTCGGGACAATATATTCATATACGATATTTATTTTATTTCAAAAAACAAACAATCAAATTATATATCTTTTACATAAAAAAACATTACACTATTCTCTTCACCATTTTTTACCCTATCATTTTTTTTAAAAAAAAACTACTGATGGTTTTAATTGGTTTACTATATATTAAAGGTTTTATTGTCTTCCTTGGAATACTAAGATATTTATGTAGATATGATTTTTTATAGTATGCCGTTTAAACAGTTTCTTCATTATCATAAGCTTCTTTAAATGTTTTATAATAAAAAAAATATATCAAAATATTATATTTCTAATTCTTCATAATACTACAATAATCATTTATAACTTATCAAAAATTAACATAAATTGGAAATAAAAATATTTATATTCAATAATATAATTTTAAATATATTTATTTTCTATCAGTGTCAATTTATTAACTGTAAATAAATGCAGTGAATGTTTCTAATGTATCCATAGTTTGAGACTTTGGTCTGAATTCTGGACTGATGGGTAGTTGTGAGGAATGAGCTAAGATGAAATATGCAATGATAAAAAATGCAAATATATAATACACGGTAGTCGTGAGCTGCATTATTATTACAATTATTATTTTTTCATATATATAAAACTGGGAGTATAATGAAAAACCAGCTATTTTCTTGTAAAAAAAAAAAAAAATGTAGATAGATAGAAAGATGGATGGATGGAGAGATCAATAAATATACGAATAAATATAAAATAGGTATTATGGGCACATACATATAGTGCGTCAGATAGTTAGACATGTAAATTAGGTAAATAAATAGACAATAGTTATTTCATTCTTATAAGTAAGTTATGTTTAAATTGTAATAAGAATACATTTGCAAATTCAATAATATCTCTTCCTCCTATTTCCTTCTTTATTTTTGCTTTTAAAAATATATATATAAAGCGTATAACAACAACATTCCACTCTTCTTACACTTTATTTGCTTTAAAGTATAAGAAGAGTGGAATGTTGTCATTATATGTTATACATTTGCAAATTTATATTTGAGATAACATGTCATTTTTTATTTTATGTGACCTCAAATATTTAAAAATGGTGACGTGATTTGAAATATTATTTTTTTAAACAATATATTCAATTGCATTTTCAACAATAATAATGTTAATTAATAATTATTTTTTAACTTTTTAAGTGGTATTTTCAGTAAATTTTTACATCCAATGATGGTGTTTCAGAATTATTTCCTTAACGTCACTCTTTAGTAATTATCCTTAGAGTTTGGTTGCCACTTTTAAATAACAGTAAAAAACTAGTATTAAAACAAAATTGTTTATTAAATCTCTCACAGACAATATATATATATCAAGATGTTAGTATGCAACAAGAAAATCAAATCAAACAAGACAACAATGTCATTGATTAATAGTTTGTTTGCTCTGAGATCCATGTGTTCTTGCTATAGATATTAGGGAATGAAAATAGTAATGATTGTCTGGAATAGGTATACGTTTATTTAGCAGTTACTTTTACCTTCTTTTTCTAAAAAAATATAAAAACAATTTAAAATTTTAAAATGTAATTACATTTTTTATACAGTATAATCTGACCAATAATTTGTTTATGCAATTAGAGGAAATTGAACTCTTGATTATTTAAACCTTCTTACTTTATTCCATCTGAAATAACCCAAACACATAATCACACATCTGCAAGAAAGATTCATGATTCCAACATACATATTTCATACAGTATCATCACTCATGAGTCGGGAGATAACATAATCTCTCACACATCTGTACAATCAGTACTCAGTTTATTATATTAAGATAGAAATCTTTAAAGCATTAATAAACAGGTTTCATTCCTCTTACTCTTACAACTTTCAACCATCAATTTAAAATTGACAATGGAATACTCACAGCCCTATTGTATTTGATATTGTAGTCATACCCATAAAACATTATGTCAATGTAACCCCTCATATTATGAAATCATTACACTTTCATATATTAATAAGAGAACGATGGGATGAACTTATGCTAAGATGTAATCTATTTCCCAAGCAATATGCATTTCTAAGTCTTATGTAATTAATTTATATTGAATGTTTAGTGTATATATATATATATATATAATATATATATATATATATATATATATATATATTATATATATATATCCCTTTTACACTTTGTTTTAATCTTAAAAATTTTAAATTTAAGAAGATTTAAAATGTATTTATTTTTGTGTAATGTTACCATAAGTTTAATTAAACAATCTATGAGTATTTGATATAATTTGTTTATTAAAGATACTTAAATGATGATGATTATAATATAATACTCATTAATAAATTTAATAACAAATGTTTAAAGCTAAAGTATTTAAAAGACAAGTTAAAATTAGACACAGATATTTATTTAATTTAAATATATTTAAAAGTGAATAGAAATATTTTAAATTATAAGTACTTAAATTGAGATTAATATTTATTTTAATCATATCGAATAATTATTTTAAATCTATGTAATATCTTATTTATTTTAAAAATAAGTATTTATTTTAAAAAGACAATTTTAATTATTTTTAGATTATAATTTTTGTATTTAAAGACAATGTTAATTAGAGATATACAACAATCTTATTTCTCATAAATTGCAAAAACTATTTTAAAATTATTTTAAATTTATAAATAATACTAGTTATCATGAGATAAAAATAAAAGATATTAATGTAAAATATTAAATCTGATTTTTAAAAATATTCTTAAAAATTAATATTTAAAAATTTAATTTATTTTAAATGATCTTATAAAGTTAAATTTAAATCAAGTGAGAAGAATATTTTAAAAAATTTAATAGATTTAATAAACATAAAATTATTTTAAAATATAATATTAAATATTAAATAAGTTATTATTTTATTTTTAATATATAAATATAAATAACTAGAAGTTTATTTTTAAATTACCAATCAGATAAAGTTTCTCAATATAAACTATTAATTTTAAGGGTTGTAATTAAATTTCTAAGTTAATCTATTGAGAAAATACTAATAAATTTATAAACTCTTAAAATATTTAAAACATAATTTATTTATATAATTTTATAATTTTTAAATATATATCGTAAAATTAATAATTTATTTCTTCCAATATCAAACCAATTTACTACATAACATGAAACACACTATCATAAAATATAAAATTTAAAAAATACCTGATAAATAAAAAAATGGAAAAGTATATTTGACTATAAATAGTTAAAAAGTTTAAATACTATTTCTATTATAAATAGATATTTAAAAAAATATGAATACTTCTATAGAAAAAATATTTTTCAGATTTTAAAAAAATAAAATGTATATCTTAAGTAAAGATATAAGAAGTAGTAATTTAATAAATAATTTTTAACTTTCAAAAACTAAATATTACATTAAAAGCAAATAGATTATAAATATATATTTAAAATTAATATAATAGAATATATATTATAATTTAAAACTGATATAATGAAAAATGATTCTTACTAGATATATTTTTTAAAAAAATAATACTAAAAAAATAAAAGTTTATAGAAATAATTAAATGAGAATAATTTAACAATATAAATTAATTGAAAAATAACTTTAACAATATTTTAAAAACTACCAAAAGAAACTAAAATTTTTTTAATTTTATTTTTTCTTAACTATATTTTAAAAAAATATTTTTTATAAACTTTCAAAAACAAACAAGCAGGAATAGGTTTATACTTTATACGTAGGATATTTTTAGATTTTATAAACAAAAGTAAATACGAATAAATTTATTTTATTTATTTAAATAAAATTTAAAATATATAAACTATAAAAGTATTAGTATTTATTAAATAATAACTTAAAAATAATATAATAATTAATACATAAATTTATTTTTATAATAATATAACACAAATATTCTAATATTTATATAAATAATATTATTTATCAAATCAACAATCTGATACAATTGATATATTATTGTAAAAAATTATAAATTTTAATAATTTAATATTTTTTTTTAGACAACAAATATTATTTTTGAGAAGTATAGATATTTTAAAAAACACAACATTATATAAGAATTATAAAATAAATTTTAACTATAATAAAAAACAACATACAAAACTAGAAATAATTATTATTTTAAATAAATTTTTTTATGTATAGTATTAGAATTATATTTATTTTTATTTAGGTAATATTTTATATTTCAAATAAGAATAATTAAAAACTATTTTTTTTTTTTTAAAAAATAATTTAGGAAGTATATTAGATGAAGTTTATATATAGAAGTAGTATAGGTAGTTTGATAATAAAATTTTTTTAAAATATATTTATTTCAATTTAGATAAGTTTATTTTATAGATAGAAATATTTAAAGATAAAATAAAACATAAGAAAGAATTTTACATAGAAAAGAAATAAATTTATCTAATAATTTCTAATTTAATGGTAAAATTTAAATAATAGTATTTAAAGTACAGATATAAATATTTGATAAAAAATAACAAATAATTAGTAAAGATAAACACAATTTTTTTTCATACAAAGATAATAATTTTATAAAATTAAAAGCTAATAATAAAGAAATATAATAATACATATAAAGAATACTAATTAATGCTATTTAATAGTAGATTTTTACACTACATAAATAATTGAATATATATTATTTAAGGGTTTATTAATATTTATTTTAAATCTAGTTTGAAAAACTATAATATTATGTATGTAATTGAAGAAATAATGTGTTAAAGAATAGAAATATAAATTTATTTGTATTTTTTTTTTTTTTTTTTTCCTAAACTAAGTAAAATAAATAAATCTTTATTGTAAATAAATTTAATTTTTTTAATATTTTATTAACAATTAAATAAACATAATATTTCACCAAAAAGAATTTATTATTATTTAGAAGAAATTGCTAAATATTTTATAAGAATGAGAAATAGAAAATAAAAAGAGATAAAAGACATAGAAAAATTTTGGATATAAGATAGATTGATTTATTTAAAAGAAAAAAAAATAAAAGAATATATTTTTATTTAATTGATATATAATATATGAGAATAAATACTTTAAGATTAGAATATTATTATTATTATTAAAATAAGTAGGGTATCTAGTTTGATATAAAACACACATACTTATTTACACTATTATTATTTTAAAATAGAAGAATAATATTTAATTATTTTTAAGTTAAAAGTTAGGAATATTTTTATTATTAAAGATAATTTATTTATTTAGTAAGAATGAGTAGGGTAAATGATAAGGTAGGGTAGTATTCTTTGCCATTGAATGTATTGATAAACTATATTTAACTTTATCCATATTTATAAATACTTTTTAATTAGTATAACTAGAATATTTTATATAATAAATTTAATTAAGATATAATATAAGATATAAAGAAGATGCAAACATATACATATAATAATGTAGTTGTATTTTAAATTTTTACATACAAGAAATATATATATATATATATATATATATATATATATATATATATATATATATATATATATATATATATATATATATATATATATATATATATATATATATATATATATATATATATATATATATATATATATATATATATATATATTATATATATATATATATTTATATATACACACCTACAACCATACAACCACACTTACTCTCCAACTTCTTTTCTCCCTTCTTTAAACTACTATATATATATATATATATATATATATATATATATATATATATATATATATATATATATATATATATATATATATATATATATATAATTAAAATGATTTGAATTCAGAATTTTTCAGTCTATTTATCATCCACTGCATATCAAATGTTCCATCATGAGTTTTCCATTGAATTGTATTGTTGAATAATTGAAAGGGTGAGAATATTGAAGCCTGTACATTAATGTTTTAGGAATTGTTATCTTAATATAACCTTAACACTGATTCAATAGATGTTTGTGAGATTATAACCTGGCCCAAATTATGAGTGCTGGTTCTGCAATAAACAAATATACCAAGGATCATTTATCTTTTTTATGTATGTGGACATACATAATGGTTGCTTGAGATGGAGTGGTAGACAAATATACTGAAAAATCCTGAATTCAATCCCCTCTACTTACATATATAAGAAACAGGCAGTATAAGCAAATTTCAAACTAACTTAGACTAACTTTCTTCATTAAGTATTTTATTGGAAAATGCTAAAAATCAAAGATCAACATTCCAATTAGTACCTTTCAATTTATTGTTTTTTTTCTGTATTTGTAATGTTGAAATATTATTTTTAAAAATGATTTTTCATTTGCAATCTTGTATTTCTAAAAAGTCATTCAACATTTGTGTAATATAATAAAGAATAAAGATCAATTTAAACCACTAATTATATTATTGGTTGTATGAGTTAAAAATCAAATCTTTTAATTGGCCAACTCACAAACTGAAGACAAAACCTATTGTTAAAACATATTCGCCTATAATACTAAATTCAACTCAGATACATTTATAAAAAGTATATTACTAATTTTTCAGGTTATGAAAGTGAACGAAATAAATTGCTATTTATTTATTATAAAATATTCAATTTCGGCAAATTTAAAAGTGAATGTCTAAACAAAAAAGTGCTGATGCAAACGCTTTTTTTCAATTTTACGTCATGGAAAAGCAAAGATTTCTTTTTGCTAAATCTTAAATATTTTTACTAAAATCTTCAATATTTTTCAAAAATAATTTTGTTTTTTTATTATATTTTTTAAAAATTGATTTTTAATTTCTCAAATTATACTTTTTAATACTTAAATCACAATCAAAATAAAAATATCAGCGTTTTTCTTTATTTTCTTTGATCAGGTGGTTTCTTTGTTCTTTCCAGCCAATCAGAATGTCTTTGTCGGCTGAGAGCCGGCTGAGAGCCAATCACCGACAAGCTTCTTTCTTTGTTTAGCTTTAAATGCAGTTTTTTTTTTATTTTTTACTTGTAAAATAATTCAGAAGAGGGCACCATCTTACAGAACTTTTAAAAACCTAATCAATAACTGTCAAACGAATATCCTAGCATTAAAAATAATGGAATTAGAGTGACGTCAACTGTTGATGAGAGGCCTCGTAAGAGGCGGGAAAAGGGTTAAACAACAAGTTAAAAATAAAATCTAATTTATGATTTGGAGTTATTAATAAAAATAAAAACATCTAAAATATTGAAATAGCAATTACTCAAATTATTTTTTGGCTTAATTGATAAAACATATAGAAGATAATAATGAGATCAAAAGCATCAAATAATAATAACTCAATTTGCTTTATTTTTAATTCATAGTTTCAAATATAAGCATAAATATAGTTTGTATGTGTGCTTATATATAGAATTAGATTTAGTATTAGTAAATAATTTAATTCAATAAATTTAAACTTATAAGCATTTTACTTACCATCATCTTAAATTGTCATTTCGAAGTATATAAGAAAAGGAAAATGTATTTTCCTTAGTAAATCTATATGTTATGATTCTACTTGTGTCTTTATTAGATTCTTGTTCTAAATATTATTGCTAGAGTAACAAGTTTACATTTAAAATAAAACAGACTTTATTTATTATTTTATATATATAAATAGGAGTATTCTTTCTAAACTGTATCATCATCAACATTTATACAATAAGTCATTGTATCAACCTAATTCTAATTTTATTCTTATCAAAATAAAACTCATGTAAGAATTTATTTAAAGAAATATTAAAACTAATCTCCAAATTAATAAAGTGCAATCAGTCAATAATTTTCAATAAAATTTTAAATTTTTTACAAGGTCTGTTATGTTACCAAGGGAAATTTTTGTCTTGTAGAAATTTATTAAAATCATTCTTCTAATTTGTACAATTTAAGTTCACAAAAACATAGGTAAAAAAAAAAAAAAAAAACCTCAACTATTACTTTTTTCTCATTATAACTTAACACATATATTAACATTTAACATTTTAATTTGGAATTTTCCTTTTTGAAACTAAAATTAAGATTTTTCAACTGTTTTTATATTTTTTATTTTTTTTATTTTTCCTCAGCTATTAAATTAACAATTTTTTTAATAAATTATGTAGAAGTAATGTCAACCCTTTAGACTAGTGGTGGTTAACCTTTTTATCCAGGCATGCCATGCATCGTTTTTTTTTAATATATATAATTATAAATATTGATGTTATGTGTCACTTGGAGATACAAGTTATAAATTTAAGAATGTAATCACTTGTACAAATTATATTAGACTGTTTATTTAATAGGATATTGATATAAAATCGATGAATTCATATTATACAATTAATTTAATCAAGAGAAATTACAAACTTCCATTACAATTAATGACTTTTCTATTGCTTAATATTGGTAGAAAATTGCTTTATAGAATGTATATAGTGTGAAAATTTTAATGCTACACAGACAGTGTTCAAACCAACCTATTGTTTTCTTTTGATTTGATATTATTTAAGACGAAAAACAATTTCACAAGAGTATGTAGAAGAGAAGATTGTTAGAAAAGATTTAGCAAAGATTTTAAGAGATTGAAAATCTTTGTGAAGTATATTCCACATGCTTATAATTTCTTAATCTGAATTTTTATATGCAGTATCATGCAGATATTTCTGCTCAAAGTCTTCTAATTCATTTCTAAGAGCACTAAACATATTAGATAGGATTACATTTGAAGTGGACTTGTTGCATGTCTAGATCTTTTACATCCAAATAATTAAAGCCATCTATTTTAAGATCCTTGAATTCTGTTTTATCAAGATACTTTATGAATTGGTTTGTTACAATATTCAAAATTGCTCAAATCTAGAAAAAATACTCTAATGTTACTGATTTTAGAATTTTAATAAATTGTTTGATATTTTTCTCACAATTTTTAGGATTTCTTTTGTTAAAAAATGTTTATGGCTGATTTAAATTGTTACATTCTAAATCATACTGATATATTTTGAGTTTATTGTCAATGTTCTTGATTGTACCAAACATAGTAGTGACATATTTTCCAAAACCTTGCATTATTATGTATTACGTTCAGTCAGGTGCAATGAAAAATTTCTGATACACATCAGCTTACTGAATCAAGAATTATTCAACTGACAAAATCCATACACCATGCTCTTCATTTTTAAATATAATTTAATTTTCTTTAAATATTCAAAACACTGTTCATCTTCTTGACTCACTTAACCATCAAATATTATTGTACATTAATAGACTATTGACTTTACTTAAAAGATAATTAATTTATTGTTTATTTAAAGTCCTGGAAACAATAAAATTAGTTACTTTTGTCACAATTCATATTACTTCATCCAAATCTTCTGAGCCTAAAAAACAAACCAAGAAATGTCCAACATTTTCTGTAAATTGTTTGTTAAAGCTAATATTACAACCAGTCATATCAGGCATGCCATCAATTGTAATCAAAAATATTTTCTCTAAATCTACTCATCTCTCATAAAACACTTTAAAAATATAATCTCATATTGGTTTATATGTTATGTATTGGAGTAAATTTTCTAACTGTACAAATATATCATGCATGGAATTACAATGAACATACCTTGTAATAATATCCAATTGAGCTGATGTTGTAATATAAGAAATTTCATCAATACAAATTAAAAAACAATGACATGATTTCAGAACTTTTTTTTTCTATACTAGCATTCATAAATACAGCTTTGTTTTTAATATTATTTCCTCTTAATAGTAACTTTTTCATACACTTTATAATCACATCCTTATTGCAAAAGCTTTCAAATGAAAATGTGCACTTATGAAAGTTTCTTTAATATAATCATCACCTCTAAGTGCTTTCCTATTATTTAACAATAGTATGTGAAATACTATAACATGTGGCTGCTAAATTTGAAATTCACAAAACGAACTTAATTAATGTCCCTGATTATGATTTTACCAACAAATTTAACTGTTGTCATTTGTATTCTTTGGATTCTTCAAAAAATTTTTAGGAAACATTTGTGCTTACTTTTAAAATGTCTTATATTTCAAGTTATATTCACAGAGAGTGCCCTACCCAATTTACAGAGAATTTTACATTCTTTACCCAGAAAACCATAATCTTCAGTCCAGGCCGGCATCTTGTAATTTTTTTCCAATTTATTTCTGTAATAATTATAGTTTTATACTGAGAGTGGTCAAAAACAATTAATGCTATTTTCATGACAATACTAATAGTTTTCAATATCCAAAGTGTGTCACCAAAAACTCTCAAGTCTATCAGTTATGACACACATGTGTTATGTTTTCATCATAGTTTAAACAATATCTTAACTGGATATCATATTGTTAAAAACTACTAATTTTTAACCAGTTTAACATATTTGCTCTAATTGTATGTTAACTATAATAAATATTTACTTAATCACTATTTTTAGTTTACATTAAATCATAAACATTAAACGATTATTTTGAACTTTCATTATAATAATAATGATCAAGCTAAAATTATAATAATCGTTTAGCTTAGTTTTTAACATTTTATTTCCCATTAGTATAAATCAATGCTTATATTTTTTTTATATTACAACATGTATTTAAAAAAAAAAACAATTTGCATCACCGAGCAGTGCATATTTATCATTTCAAAACTTTTAATACATATGGACATATAATATTTAAAAATTAACATAACTAAATAATAATATGTATTAATATGATCAGATATATTTCTGAGCATTGGATATATTAAATGCAATCTCTTATCATCCCAATATCAAAGTGTTGAGACAACTGGCCAAAATATATATTCAACATCCTATGCAATCCAAAAAGTTGTATGGGTGATATAATTAGACAATGATAAAAAAATATGTAGTCCATTGGGGATATTTAGTTAGTCTGATTCAAATTGGTCTTACATTATACTTTCAAAACGGAGTAATTTAATATTTATTTACTGATCATATAAATAAATGATCATTCAGAAAATATATATAAAACAACTATACAACACTAAATAACAATTCATCTATCTGTGCTCTGCAAATTAAATATTATTTACATAATTTACTACTAGTTATATTATCTAAAAACTGCTGCATAGTAAATCATTGAATTTCATGCTGTACATTTATAATTTAAACTCAGTGAATTAATTGTGAAGATATTTAAAGCTTCACACTTTCAAATCTAAATACTTATGACTGGCTTTTATATATATATATATATATATATATATATATATATATAAGCCAGTCATAAGTATTTATATATATATAGATATATATATATATACTTTTCTTTATATATATATATATATATATATATATAAAAGTAGAGAGAAGGATGAGTGCCATTTCTCATAATTCTTTGTCATGTGTCTATGGTTTGGTTGTCATTTGGATATCTATCATAACATATGATTGGCTCTCAGATAAGTGTTATAATGAATACAACGAGATTTTCCAGTATCTCAATTTCATTTCAATTTTATCTATTTGCGCTTCGCAAATTAAATATTATTAACATTAAATAAAATGTAATATTTTGGAGAGCTATACTAAATCAACTGCAATGTTTCCAGTACCAAAAAATGAATCCATTTCTGATTTGAGACCATATTATAGATATATAATTGTCTTGAATTATAAATATAATTTAAGACCAATGAAATGAGACTATGCACATTTCTTTGTCACTTAAATTTGAATATAATCAGCCATCAGCTACCATTCATTAAAACAATCAACACAATTTAATATGCACTGCTATCATAAATAAATTTAATTTCTTCTCTGTACTTAGACTTTAATACAAGGTGATATAGCACTTAATATAATTAAGTTTGAGAAATTGCATTGCATAACTTCATTATATAATTTATAATAAATATTAAAAAGCCATATACAATCTCTCTCTCTCTCTCTCTCTCTCTATATATATATATATATATATATATATATATATATATATATATATATATATATATATATATATATATATATATATATATATATATATATATATATATATATATATATATATATATATATATATATATATATATATATTAATAATTACACAAAAATATTGTTCAGTATTTTTAAATATTAAACGTCTATTTTAACATACAGTTATTGCAGACAGAGCAGCATCTAGTATTGAATAATAAAATAAAATAACAGCAACAACAAAATAAAACATCAGTAAAATATAATATTTTTTTGATATAGAGGTTGAATACAGTTTCAAAGAATTATCTATATAACATAATACAAAAAAGTAATACATACAATCCTTCATGATATTTAGCAATTTATAAAATCCTATCCGATTTTGAATAATAATTGCATCGGTTCTTGAAAAAAATATGTTTATGCAGTATATAATTATTCATCATTACAAATAACAATATTATTTACGATATGGATATTTGTCATAATATAAGTTTTATTAAAATACCAGAATCCAATACAGATCTGACACTCTACATCAAACAAAAATCAGAGAAAACATTGGAATAATGAAGAAAGAAACCTTACAGTCAGAATCAAATATGCTGACACATGCAAAGAACATTCCATTTGGAAAATTTTATTTTAACATTTATTGTCATCACCTACTTTTATATTTTAAAAATAAGCTTTTTTTATTGAATATATATTTAATTTTTTGTATGTATTCTTGCTTACAGAGGTTTAATAATTTTTGTTTACAAAAAATAATATTGCTATTCAGTTAGTGACAAGTGACATTCAATTGAAATGTTATTACAATAGAATTGTTATTTATATGTGATGAACATTAAGAAAATACCTTTATATATATATATATATATATATATATATATATATATATATTTATATATATCATATATATATATATATATATATATAATGGCAATAAACTATTATATATAGTCTTTTATTCTACAGAAGTACTTTCAGTTAATTCCTTAACCTGCCTCAACTGACATTAAATTAAGAAAACAAAATGGAAGCAAATGTCGAGTCACATCCCATGAATACTGAATTTTAATGTTAGCAGCTTCTCTATTAATTATATTTATTTTATTGCTGTTTAATAATATTGCCTCCTTAATTTTTATTTTATTGTGGTTTCTCTTTTCATGAATAATCTTAACACTTTCAATATCAAACTTAAATTTATATTTACATGACTTTTGACTTTCCAAGAAAACTGAAGCAGACATTAAATCATTATTATTTTTACTTTTCACATGCTTATATTCATGCTCCTTTAATCTTTTTTCAATACTGCACCTTGATTTACCTATATATGATACCATATACCCAGAAAAGTTTGATACAGAACAGTACTTTTCAGTGTGACAGAATTATTCCCTAATTTATTAATATTATTTGTAGCAAAAAAATTAACATTTAACACATTCTTATATATTTCCTTAAAATATTTCACTTGGGTATTTGAAATAAATGGAACAGATATTCATTTATACTACTAATCTTCAACTTCTTTAAATCATTATAACTTTTTTTTAAATTGACATAAAGCATTGTTAGTCTGTTATATATTGTGACCAACTTCAAGAAATTTCTTGTCAAATATCTCATATTGACATAATTAATCATTACTAAACAAAAACGTCTAAAATTTATATTATGCATTCTTGGTTCTTTCTAGCTACAACTTATATATCTCCATTTTACAATGGTTTGATTAATAATTTATAACTTTCATACTATTATCTCTTTCAATAATTAAATCCATAAACTTAATATTTCTGTCCTGTTCTTTTTCCAGAGTCCACCCCAAGCCATCCAATTAACTCTTCTACAAGTAAATTTGCCTTTTGCAAATTTTAATGTCTTTAAAAGAACACATATTTAAAATACCAATCTCATATATAAACAAAACAAAATTGTAAACTTGCTCAACAAACAGGCAGACCCCTAGGCCATCCTTTAGACATTTTATAATATACACTTTCAAAAAGAGCAACAATGTTATCAACAAAAATATTAAAGAATCAATAATAAATTGTATCACATATTTACAAACACTTTACTTTTTAATGCATGTTCAGTTATTTTTGTGGAATCTACTCTTTCAATAAAACCATACATTACTGTTACATCTAATGAAAACACTAATATCATTCTCATTAATCACTATATTTTGAGTCCATCTACAAAGTCAAAAGATGAAGCAACACTATTTACTGCAAATCCTAAAAACGCTTGTAACAATTTACCAACATATTAAGAATATGATTCATAAATGAACAATCAAAATCAATCATATTCAACAAAGAATTACCTTCTTTATGTAACTTTAGATTTGCAAAAATATGAGGACATATAGTACAATAATATAAAATGTGAAAAGTAAAAATAACAGTGATTTTATAACTACTTCACTTTTCTTGAATCATGAAAAAACATTTAAATATAAATTGAAGTTTGATATTGAAAGTGTTATGAAGAGAGAAACCATAATAAGAGAAAAATTAAGGAGGTAATTTTAATAAATAGGAATAAAATGACCATAATTATAGACAATTTGCTAATATTAAAATTTGGGATGGATGGGATTTGACTTAATGGTGTTGCTTCAGTTTTGCTTTTTGAGTTCAATGTTAATTGAGGCAGGTTAAGGAATTAGTCAAAAATACTTCTGTAGATTGAAAGACTGTATATAATAGTTTATTACCATTATATTTATTACTTTTATTGTTATTACAATACGTTTTTTAATTAATAGACATTTTATTTTTATTATATATATATATATATATATATATATATATATATATATATATATATATATATATATATATATATATATATATATGTGTGTGTGTGTGTGTCTGTGTGTGTGTGTGTGAAGAAGAATTGTTCAATTTATTAAAAGAAAACATAAAAAATGAAAACAAAAATAAAGAAACAGCTGTTAATTGTTATTTTTATAATAAAAGCAATTAAATATGAGAATGAACATTATACTACAAAGTAATCATAAATGCATAATCAAATTCACTATTATCAACCCAGTGCAAAATGAAGTTATTTTCAAGATTAATTTATTTCCAAACATCCACAAATTTTTCTTACCTTTTACCTTCAATTTAAACATATTTTTGAATTATTTTACAATCATTTTGAATTACATTTAAGATATTAACTATCCATATATTATCATTATTTCTTGCAACTATATCCAACCCAACTTCATTTCAACTTGGTCACTCTGTGAAAGTTGTCACTGATACCTGTTTAATTATTCAAACATATCTATTTTTTTTTTTTTTGTAATTATTATCCCTGTCATTTATATTTATATTTCACTGTGAGAAATGCAGTTTCTGTAATGCTAATATTTTTTATTAGTCATTCATTAGACAAGACATTATTCAATAATGAATAATATTATTCATTATTCTGTAATGCAGTTTTATTGCATTTCTAAGCCTTAAATTTATATAAAAATACAAATAAATTAATTTAAACTACTTTTTTTAATATTGTAAATTCATATTTGTGGCTTAATAATTTGACCAAAATCCTTTTAATTTTAATATGTATGCTTTTTAAAACACCTTGAACATTATTTATTATTTTATATTTATCTTTTGTTCTATAGTTGCGTTTTCATGTAATACTATATCTAATATTATTAACGCATTAATAATAAATTACTTTATCCAATATTTCCTGAAACATTGAAACACTCCCTAAAATATCAATAATATCATGAACAAAATATAAATAAGTGAAATTAATTTGTTTTCTTACTTTTATCTTCCCATTTTATTTTTTTTAAAAATGTTATTTGACAAGTGCTAAAAAGTGTTGAAGAAATGAAAATATATTGTCCAAGATTTTTATCAACTCTATTAGAATAATTTTACAGCAGTTCGATAAATTATCTTTATAATTTTAAAATAATATCTAATCTATATTTTATCAGCTCAAAATTTCCATCCTTCTAAATAAATATTGTATCAAATGCTTTTATATTATTTTGAAACCTAAAACAAAATAGGAACTCATTCTTCTTAAAAAGTTCTATTATTTTGTAGTACTTAGATTTTTCTATAATGTGTTAGAATAACTTGTTTGGAGATAGCTTTGTATTTATAAGAGTTATAATAATCTTATATAAAATTGATAGAGGATTAAAAAGTGTACAAATTTCACATCTATTTTATTTATCTTCAGTAAACTACTTTATATTATTTCAATGTACATAGTTATCATTTAGACATCTAGTATATATATATATATATATATATATATATATATATATATATATATATATATATATATATATATATATATATATATATATATATATATATATATATATATATATATATATATATATATAATCATATATCTTCACTGACTTTCTTTAAAATGATTTTATTATTTCTTTGAGAAATATTATTTATCAAAGATTTAATTGGTCATATTACTACTTCATGTAAAATAATATGTAAAAAAAAGTTATCTAATGCTTTTACATAAATAGCTGACTAAAAATTGGAAAAAAAGTAATCTGTCTCTCAGTTAATTTGTTGTTAAACCATTAAACATCACATGATCACTATCTCATACTAACACATAACTGTTATTAAACAATTCAAAACAAAGCACAAGATGACACTACTATATGGATAGTTTTGCTTTGTTTTGAATTGTTTAATAACAATTATGTGCTAGTATGAGATAGTGATTATGCACTGTTTAGTGGTTTAACTCCAATCCTGCCTAATAGGACAGTGGTGGCTAAGGTTGTTAAAGAGATAAAGACACCAAAATGTATGGGTGCTGAATTGAGTTCAAACCCATATGACTATATAAGCTATTGAGCTTGGAGTGAAAATATTGTTTTCAATTTCACTCTCATAGTTTTGTAGTTAAATAGAGTTAAAAGATGGATGCTGGAGGGTTGCATTATATCCTAAGATGTAGGTGAAGTACTCTTAGATCCAAGTTTCCTCACTGATGAAGGCCACAAGCCAGAAACTAGTCTGGGGATATTAAATGAGTAGGCACTAGATAGCGATTTTATGCACAAGCCTTCTGGCATCCATTGATTGCTCTTATTATCACAAGATGGCACTACTATATGGATAGTTTTGCTTTGTTTTGAATTGTTTAATTTGTTGTTCTTGGAAAATATCAGAGATTTTAAGACTCTACTCTTGCTATAAAACAATTGAAAATTGCAAGAATATTGTTGTTCATAAAAGCATTTGAGGCCTTTTTTTAATTTTTTCCATTTATTTGAGTTTCAAATGTGTTTATGAAGCAACAACATTCCTGCAATTTTCAACTTTTTAGTAAGCTATTTATTTAAATAAAAGAATTTTAACAAATTCTTTTTTCACAAGTGCCATTAAACAGTGATGTTCAATCTGCAAGAATGTTCATATATCTGCCACAAAAGAGAGACTTTAAGAAAGTAAGAATAGCTATCTTATTTCTGAACTCATGTTATTACATGAGTCAAACTTAAGTGGGTAGAAATGAGAGTGTGAATTTATAAATCTTTCACTTGAAATCCTTTTCTTTTGTTTAACAGTTGTATAAGCACTTCTAAAGTCTTTTTTTTTTTAATTTACTTTGTGTCAATATTAAATGATGTTAAATTATGTAATATTTGATAAATTTTACGTATTGTGTTTTAAATTGTAACAAAGTATAGAAAGTAATCATCTTATTCCCACAAGTGGTATTAAACATTAGTGTTCAGTCTGTAAGGATTTCACCCAGCCACAAGATAGAGAATGAAACATGTGAGGAAAACATGATTATTTTTTATAGTTTATTATAATTTAAAACACAATGTCAGTAAAATTTATCAAATATTATAAAATAAAATAAAAAATACATTTTTTTACTTATTATTTATATTTACATAATATTTGTAAAAAAGGTAAAATTTACCAAAAAAAAGAGAAGAAAATACTGACAAAAAGTATAATTTAATAATAAGATGTGAAAAAAAAAAAAGCCCTCTAGCAAATGAATTCTGAATTTAAATATCAGGTGATGGCCTACTATATAAAAATATTTATATATTTGGTTTTTAAATTAATTAATTTAATATGAGTTAAATCAATATCAACAAAATTTCATTAATAATATTATCATTGGCTTAGTTGTTAAAGAGTTTTCTTGACAGCCATAAGATATCAGTTTGAGTTCTAAATGGGAACATTTTTTTTTAATTTTTTTGTTAAAAATTCAAAAATGGTGACATACAGTTATACAGATAGAAACATACACAGGCAGAATATTTTGATAAAAAAAAACATTTAATGTGAAATTTCGATTGATGTAATTATCAATGCAGTCTTCTGCTGCTCATTTTTATTATTCCATAATTCTTAGTAAAACTGTTTTTCACACATTTCTTGTAATCAATTCAATTTCAATAAAAGTTTAATGCTTTTTTACAAAATGATATTTTATTTCAGATTTTTATTTTTTCTAAATCCTATCTTTATAATCCACACATACATGTCCCTAATATACATGTCCGTATTATATTCTAAATAAATCTATTTCAATTATTTTATATTGATTTTTTTTTCATATATTGTCTTCTTTTTTTTCAAAACCTTTATGAAATTTTCCTTTTTTCTTCTATCTATCTGGCAAATATTCTTTTGTAGAGTGTCAGTTATTATTTTATTGACTGTTCAAATTTTAGCATGGAAAGAGCCTGTAAGTAATTAAATAACTTCATAGTTATCATTTATAATGATTTCCACTGTAATTTGTTTTAATATCAGTGTTTTTAAGTACATATAGTTTTATAAATCAATTCCCACTTCATTATAATGTCTAACTGCACAATGTTCCATAATAACTTGTTTAATACTAACAGTTCTCCTAAGTTAAACTATTTCCAATCGTATAAAAGTGTTTTATTAACTTTAGCAGATTCTATGAATATCATTGACATCTTCATTATATAATTTTGGTGATATTTAGCATTCTCTAAATTCAATCATTTACTATTGCTTTAAACTAATAAGTTTACAAATTGTAGGATAGTTTGATCATTTTGTATTTTTCTCTGTTCTAATTTTAATATAAAGAGAAATGACAATTTTGTCACAATTTTACTTTTTTATTCTATCTAAATTAACTGAAACTTTATTAGGAATGAAGATTATATCAGTTTTTGTTGCTAAAGTCAGATATAACAATTATTCGCCTTACTGCAATATACAATTATTGATAGTTATGATTTACACCACATGTGACCATGAGTTGATGCTGCAGTACCATCAACACCCGGTGAAAAGACTGCAAGTGATAACTAAAATTTTCAAAAATGGCTGAAATCGTCGATGGAAAAAAAAATCACTGAAATAGTGGATGGAAAAAAAAAGAAAATTAAAAAATCACAGTAAAATCATCGATGGAAAAAAAAAACACTAAAATCATAAAAAAAATACCCAAGGCAAACAAACAAATACAAATTTTATGAATTGTAAAAAAAAAAAAGAAAATATGATAAAATTCAAATTAAAAAAAAACAGATATCATTGTAAATATGACCAATTCTTCATTTCTGAGGCAATGTATATCAAACAAATACATCAAAAATAAATAAAGCATAACAAAGTGCTATAAAATTCAAATTAAAAAACAGGAATTATTGAAAATAGTAAACAAAAAAAATGACAAATTGTAATGACTAAGTCAAACCAACAACAATGGAGGAACGCGGGAAAATCAAAATGGACAAATTGAAATGACTAAATCACACAAATCATCAATGGAATCAAAAAAAAAATCACCTCAAATCATTGATGGAACAATAAAAAAAGCCATGAAACAAGGCAAATGTATAAACGACACCTCCCCCCAATAAAAAATTTCTAACCAAAAGTAGTTGAAATGGATAAATTGAAATGACTAAATCGCCCAAATCCTTCTACTATAAAAAATTAAAAAGTAAAAAAAAAATCAACAAAAGGCCATGCAATTCAAATTAGAGCAAAAATAGTAAAACTAAAATGTAAATTTCTAAAAAAGTAATGAAGCTCACTTACTGATAATGGAGGATGGGGTAGTTTCCAAAAAAAATATATACTAAATTTCATCAGTTTAAATAAAGAAATAAAAGACATTCTAAAAAGCAATAAGAACATTACACCAGAGAGGTTCTAATTGTCTCCCAAAAACTTTATCAAATTAATTTTTCTCTGCTTTCAAATTATGTAAAAGCATCAAAAATAAGTACTTTTCAAAAAGATTTTAAAGCATTAATTAATATAAATTAAAAGGCAATAATAAATGTACATGGAAACTTATATTTATCAAATTAATTATATTCTGCTTTCAAATTATAGAAAAAACATTTAAATATTTTAAAAATAGATTTAAGAAAATCTTCAAAAAAAATTATTCCCCAATTTTTTTCCAAGCTGACTTGTAGCAGGTTTTTTCAGTCTTCTTGCAGCCCGTAAGTAATAACTTTCAAATTTTCCCACCTCATGGAAAAGCTTTTTTTTTCAAATAGATTTCATTTAGCACACTTAAGTAATAACAACAGGTTTAGTAGTGGTTCTTATTTGGTTTAAAAAAATAAAACAAAGATAGTACAAATTAACAGCAGACTTTTTTACAGAATTAAATCTGTACACATTTATCAATTAAAGATTTAAAAAGAGAATCTACTTACAGTTCTATACATCACACGTCACAGTTTAGTTCCGCAAAAAAAAAAAAAAAAAAGACAAAAAGAAAGTTGAAATTATTAGACTTCGATGCGAAATCACTGGTAGTAACAAGTTAACTAAACAAAAAATTAAATGTCAACAACTTCTATTTGTAGCCGTACATATTATTAAATATGTCATAATAAAAATAAACAAATATTTTAAGGCTCACTAAAATAATTTTACGTATTTGCTTTATATATATTAAGGTTCGCTAAAATAATTATATGTATTTGCGTTATATATATATATATGTATAAACATAAAATTAACTAAATAAAAAATAAAAATAATCTCAACAATTTATATTTGTAGCAGTACAAATTATTAAATATGTCATAGTGAAAAATTATTTTATATATACTGTTTTTTATGTAATAGTAATATTAGCGATTTAGCCAATGAACATGTGCTTTAGAGATAAATTATAAATGAATACTCAACTTTTTCCTAATATTACTATTAAATATATCATACTAAAAATAAACAGATATTTTAAGTCTCGCTAAAATTATTTTACGTATTTGTATTATATATATATTAAGGCTCGCTAAAATAATTTTACATATTTGCGTTATGTATATTAAGGCTCGCTAAAATAATTTTACGTCTTTGTGTTATATATATCAATAGCCTTAAAATATCTGTTTATTTTTATAATGACATATTTAATAGTAATATTAGCAAAAAATTGAGTATTCATTTATAATTTATCTTTAAAGTGCATGTGCATTGACTTAATCACTAATATTATTATTACATAAAAAAACATAGCGCTATATAAAATATTTTTTATTATGACATATTTAATAATTTTTACTGCTACAAATAGAAGTTGTTGAGATAATTTTTAGTTTTTGTTTAGTTAATTTTAAGGCTATACATATATATAACGCAAATACGTAAAATTATTTTAGCTAGCCTTAATATATATAAAATGCGAATACGTAAAATTATTTTAGTGAGCCTTAACATATCTGATTACTTTTATTATGACATATTTAACAATTTGTACTGCTACAAAAAGAAGTTGTTGACGTTATTTTTATTTTTGTTTAGTTAATTTGTTACTACCAATGATTTTGCATCGAAGTCTAATAATTTCAACTTTTTTTTTGTCTATTTTTTTGCAGAACTAAACTGTGACGTGTAATGTATAAAACTATAAGTAGATTATTTTTTTTAAATCATTAATTGATAAATATGTATGCATTTAATTCTGTAAAAAAAGTCTGCTCTTAATTTGTACTATCTTTGTTTTATTTTTTTAAACCAAATAAGGACCATTATTAAATCTGTTGTTATTACTTAAGTGTGCTAAATGAAATCTGTTTAATAAAAAGCTTCTCCATGATGCAGGAAAATTTGAACTTTATTACGTACAGGCTGCAAGAAGACTGAAAAAAACTTGCTACAAGTCAGCCTTGAAAAAAATGGGTAAGAATTTTTCTTGAAGATTTATTTAAATCTATTTTTAAAATATTTAAATGTATTTTTTTCCATAATTTGAAAGCAGAATATATTTAATTTGATAAATATAAGTTCCCATGTACATTTATAATTGCCTTTTAATATAAATTAATTGATGCTTTAGAATATTTTTGAAAAGTATTTATTTTTGTACTTTTACAAAATTTGAAAGCAGAGAAAAAAAATATTTGCTAAAGTTTTGGTAGACAATTAGAACCTCTCTGGTGTAATGTTCTTATTGCTTTTTAGAAAGTCTTTTATTTCTTTATTTAAACTGATGGAATTTAGTATATTTTTTTGAAAGTATTTTATTTCTCTATTTAAACTGATGAAATTTTGTATATATTTTTGGAAACTACCCCTTTCTCCACTATTACTTTTTTAGACATTTACATTATAATTTTACTATTTTTGCTCTAATTCGAATTTCATGACCTTTTCTTGATTTTTTTAAAATTTTTATATTAGAAGGATTCCTGTGGTTTAGTCATTTCAATTTGTCTGTTTCAACTCCTTTTTGTTAGAAATTTCTTATTGGGGAGAGAGGTGTCATTTATATGTTTGCCTTGTTTAAGGGCTTTTTTTTTTTGTTGTTCCATCGATGATTTGAGGGTATTTTATTATTTATTGTTTCATCAATGATTTGAGGTTATTTTTTATTTATTTTTGTTCCAATTGATGATTTGGTCGATTTAGTCAATTCAATTTGTCCATTTCAATTTTCCCCCATTCCTCCACTGTTGTTCATTTGATTTAGTCATTACAATTTGTCAATTTGTTTTTTGTTTGCTATTTTCAACCATTTCTGTTTTTTTTTTTAATTTGAATTTTATAGCACTTTGTTGTGCTTTTTTATTTTTGATGCATTTGTTTGATATACATTGCATCAGAAGTGATGAATTGGTCATATTTTTACTGGTATCTGTTCTTTTTAATTTGAATTTTATAGTATTTTCTTTTTTTTCTTTACAATTTGTACAATTTTTATTTGTTTGTTTGCCTTGGGCATTTCTTTTTTATGATTCTAGTGTTTTTTCAATCATGATATTGGTGTGATTTTTAAATTTTTTTCCATCATCGATTTCAACAATTTTTTAATTTGTTTTTGCCTCAGGCATTTTTTTTTTTATGATTTTAGTGTGATTTTTCAATTTTCTTTTTGTTTCCCATTGACTATTTCAGCGATTTTTTTTCCATTGATGATTTTAGCCATTTTTGAAAATTTTATTTATCATTTGCAGTCTTCTTACTGGTTGTTGATGGTACTGCAGCATTGCCCATGGCAACATGTGTCATAAATCATAACTACCCAATTTGCCTATTCATATGGGGTACAACTGCTATAAAAATGTTATAAAAGAACATTTCATCTTTATCCTACTTGTGTTATCCACAACTGGAATATATATATATATATATATATATATATATATATATATATATATATATATATATATATATATATATATTATTATTCTTTTAATTAACAGAAAATTCGTTTTACTTATTAAAAATCACATATAAACATTTCATAGTCTATTTATATAATCCAATTGTTAAAAAAACTAACAATAGTTTAAATAGTAGATCTAATTATTGAGAAAGAAAAATAATAAGAATTAAGTATATTTGTACAAAAGATGGGATGATTGTATTAGGAGGATTGTTGAGTTATAGTAGTAAGGAATGAAATAAAATAATATATTTATTAAAAAAGAATAAGGAGTTAGAAGTTAGAGAGATGGAGAACTAGAATGGAGAGTAAAAAGAGTTTAAATATATATAGAAGTAAACAGAATATTAGGTGCAAGCTAGTATATGATAATAGTAAGGAAAGTAGTTTATTGTTTAAGGCTCAGATGGGATCTTTACAACAAGAGTATATACATGTAAATGGAAAAATATGGGTGATTTAGTCTGTAAATTGTGTAAGGAAGTAATACAAAATATTAGGCATCCGTTAATTGAATGTAAATGTTTGAAAGTCGAAAAAGTAAAAATGATGATGTTATAGAAGAATAAATATGAAAAAAGTGATGATACAGAAAGTGGATTATTGTATTTTATGCTAGGTTTGGAAAAAAAGATAAGGGGGATTTGGTTATAAATGTCATAGAGTTGACAAAGATTATGTTGTAGAAATGGAATGGAGCAGAATATGGAAAATTAAGTGGTTAACAGTTTTCTCTGGGTATAATTACTGAGAGATTCCTGACTTCGTTTAAGAAGTCACAGAACATCACATCACATCTGTTTGTAATTCTAGTGTGTAATGATTATTTACTATTTTTTGAAATTGTCACAATAGAATTTAAAAAAGTTAATTTTTATATAAACTAATATAAAACGGTAGATTAAACATAAATACATATGGAAAAAAAAAAAAAAACATTATAATACCGCACTAATGTCTTAGAATTATAATAAAATATATATTGAAATTAATTCTAATGTATATATTCCCTTTAATAATAGAAATAAGAATTTTACTTCTTTTTATCTCATAAATTTAAAAATGTATATTTTCTAAGGATTATCATTATCCAGATATTCAAATCATATATATTTGACTATTCCATATTGAGTCATAGGTGAATCATAGTAACTATTAAAAAAAAAAATGTCATTTACTGTTA
Organism: Epiperipatus broadwayi; assembly: GCA_028023455.1. Classification (NCBI taxonomy): domain Eukaryota; kingdom Metazoa; phylum Onychophora; class Udeonychophora; order Euonychophora; family Peripatidae; genus Epiperipatus; species Epiperipatus broadwayi. The sequence continues at coordinate 29,030 of JAQFVV010000418.1, read as the reverse complement.
AGTAGATTGCTGCAGTAGTTTTTCTAAGATTGACATTTTAAGTAAATGGATAAAACAATAATAATCTAACATATAGGGTACATGAGAACAGACTTTCACACAACCCACCACTCTAGATGGATGATTGAAGAGTTGGAGTGTGGAGTAGATTGACGCCTGTCCATTAAAGTATGAGGTTTGGCTATCTTAATATATATCTGTGCATTTAGAGCATGTATGTGTAGAGATGGTAATCTTGACCAACTGATGATTGCTGGTTTAGCATGAAATATGTATATTGGTGATTATTTACCTTTTCAACATATATGTGTTCAGGTGTATCAGTGTTATGAGATAGTGTGGATAGTGGTGGGTTGTGTGAAAGTCTGTTATCATATGTCCTATATATTACATATATAGACACAGGTATATAATAAGCCTGCATATTTCAATAATATAACATTACTGGTAATCTTTTTATTAAGCTAGTAATCCATAAAATTTATAATTTATTTGCCCAGAAGATGACCACTTAAGTTTCAAAGTGGTATTTCTATCAGTACTCAAAGTACCAATTAAAAACAACAATAATAACAACATAGACACTACTACTAATTTCTTCCTGGTCTTTTCTATTAATTGGATCAATAATATATTTCATTAATGGTCTATTGGATTTTAAGATTAGCTATATTTTCTTTCATGCATCAATATAAAATCTATAAATTCAATTATTGTTATAATACTTTTGCCACATATAATATTTAGATTAATGTTCTTTCTAAAATAGTAGCACATTATTCATGATATTATTATTTTTATAGTAAACTTTCATATATACACCTTCTAATTTACTGTTCAGTGTTTAGTATAATTCCAGAAATTGGGTTGATTTGTAAAAAAAATATATACTTATCTGTTTTTTTTTTAATTATAGATATAATAAGCACATCCATACTTCCCCATTCTTTTTAAATTCATTTAAATAAAGATAAAATAGAAGGCAAATGACCCCCAAGATGCATTTCATGCTAAAGCAGACTCATCAGTTAGCCCAACTCACTATCTCTCATATATGTCTTTATTATGTGAGAAATATTTATTTACAGTAAATTGTTATATTTTCATTTACGACTGTCAAACTCCCTCCATTCACAACTCCAATGCCATCCATTTCATATAAATAAATAATGACCAATACTAATCATTATAGGAATGAGAGATTATCTTTTAATTAAATGTTTATCTTTTTACAAAATGATATTACTCTATTATGTTCATATAATATTTTCAGTTGAAATACATTCCTTTGGTAACATTTTGTCATTGACATTCCTTATTACCAACTTATATTTGTTAAAATGGTGAATTAATCTGATATATTTGAAAAAAAAAATCAGTATCTAACTTTATTAATCTGTAGATAAACAAAACTAAGTATGTTAAAAAGCTCTAGCATATAAATTTTTTTACTAAAAGTATTTCAAAAACATAAAGTTCTTAGTAAGTCATATGATTATCAATATAAGTGGTTATACACATCTTCTTGTATCAATATTTACATTATGTAGATCTGGAAACTATTCTTTAGAACATTTCAGAATGTTATACAACTAATTATTGGCAAATTTTATTATTAATTATTTTAATGTACTGTGAACATAATCATTATTTCATGTGATTTTCAGCCACAATTATGTATGCCACATATTATTTTCATAAATATATTTGTTTGATTTTGTAAAATTTGTCAGCTGTCTATCCTCATATTTTTACTTATTGATTTTATATATCTATAACAATTTAATAATCTATCAAAACTTTTTTTAATGTTTCCAAATCATATTAGTATGAATTATTTAGCAAAGCAATTCTCCAGGCAAGTTTACATTTACAAGTTCTTTTTTTTTTGTTTTCAAAATAAACTTGAATGACATATTCAATTTTATTTTTTGTCATTTAACATTTAAAATAATATCCACTATAATATATTGATGTTGCTTTTAAAAAGTAAAAGGTAAAATATTTCATCACAAGGAAATGTCTCCTGCAGTTAAGTTAACTGTATATAGAGCTCTTAATTCACATAATTTATTGTATGTAAATAAAAAAAGGATATTCTATCAATAGAGTATAAAGCCATTAGAGAAATTTCCTTTAAGGATCATTAATAAAATTTTAAAAATACAATTGCAAAGTAGAAAAAACGAATAGATATATTATTCAAACATATTGGATGGACAAATTTCTTAAAAAAGTGTGTTTTCTAATAAATTTAAGCATGATTGTCATTGGAAGATATAGACCCCATTTACATTATAATGATTAATATAGAAAAATTCCGAATAGATGCAATATTGATGATTTTATTGAAAAGATGTGGTAGATAATATAATACATTGGGAAGATACAAAAAAAAAGTTTTCTGATGAAGAAATTATTTAGAATTGCAAAATATCAAACAGTAAATTGGAATATCATATTCTATATGGGGACATATTAGTTGCTTATGGATTGATTTGCAATGTTATTACAAAACTAATTTTAAAATCGTAGCACTGCCCCCACCCCTCATTGCAAGCCATATTAAACAATGTATGCTAGAAGGTTTATAGTATCAAAATCTCTGTAATGCTGACTCATTGAATATTCCCAAACTAGGTTTTAGCTTAAGGTCATCATTGGTCCTGAGCCTTGGATTAAAACATTTTAAGGACAATTTTTTGTGCTCTCAGTCTTTCTTTTTCAAAATGAGATGATCCACACTTATTTATGAATGACTGATGTATATACCTATTATTTGGTATTGTTTTGATTCATTGACTCTAAAATTTTGAAATTATTTTAATATTTTTGAAATAATAAACATAAGTAACTGAATGTGAAATGTATGAGCAATTTTTCATATTTACAACCTCTGGTTTAAAATAAAGATTTTAGAAAAAAAAAATATTTTTACTAATGATTGTTAATTAAAGATTTTTAAATCTTTAAATGAATGAATGTTTATTAATTGTAAATATAAAACTGTCATACTTAGAAATAAACAAATACTTATATGTGAACTTTTACTAATGAGAATAGGGAAAAATACATTTTTGATATTCATTCTGTGGAATTTTGGATTTTACAGTTGTATTAATTATAATATCAAAATATTTTATATTTATGAATAAAAGTATCATTAAAATAAAAAGTATTTCAGAAAAAAAAAAAAATAAGTAGAACTATTTTGTATCTTGCCAAAAAAAGTAAAAAGTCATTATACAATAAAAAATAACTCAAGTTGTTTTAACCCATCAATATGCCTGCTATCTAAATATACTAATGAGAAATAAATTATTGATTTTATTATTTTTAAAACAAACTGCTTATTGAGACAAATATGGATAGATTGATTAACAATTGCAAACCTAAGAGCAGTTTGGAACAGAAAAAAATAATTACAAAATATGAAAGACAACAACTCTCTGATGCAGTACCTAAATACCTTTAATAATGATTAAGTGCCATTTATTTAAAATTGCCAAAATATTTTAAATTATTTAATGTTTGTTTTAACAAAATGTGGCTTCTCTGCAAGAGAAAATCCATGTAAGTTTGTTTGTTTTTATATGAAAAGACAAATCATTACTACCACCAAATTTTACTCCATTATTATCCCTTTTGTATATATAAAGAGATGAATTTATTTGCTGGAATATATATATATATAATCAATGCTCAGTTTATATTAAGATAGCAAATCTTCATACTTTAATGGACAGGCTTCAATCCACTGCACCCTCCAACTTTTCAGCCATCCATATCATTGAAAATCTGATGATGAAAACTCAAATCCCATGCTGTTACCAATATTATTGCCAATATTATTGGTGATTATTAATCTTTTCTACATGTATGTGGTCGTTTCTATCAGTTGTATGAGAGAATGTGGATAGTTGAAGGGTGCTTGAAAATCTGAGTTCAAATCCTCTATACTGACAATTAAGCTCCCAGGTTTGTGAAGGGTGCCTGGTTTTCATATATATATATATATATATATATATATATATATATATATATATATATATATATATATATATATATATATATATATATATATATATATATATATATATATATATATATATAGGAATGATTCAGAATATACATATATTCTGAATCATTCCTATGTTTTAAAGGAATGTCCCAAGATTCTCATTGCTTGAAAACATTTTTAATGTGTATGTGGATCATTATACATTATAAAAATAACCAAAATCACCCTTTCCTTTATTTTGCTGTAATATTCTTATAAATGCTATTTATCCAAACCACTTTGAACACTTTTTAGCAAAATCGTTTACTGTATGTATGTGAATACATTCTCTAATTATTGTTATGTTGTCTCTTCTCACATATAAGTGTTATATTTATATGTATATTACTATACATTTCTTTTTTAAAAAAATCATCCTCTTTGATACCAGATTTACAGCTAATAGTTGATAAATTATGTACTAAGAATATTTTTTCATCAATGTTGTTTTGATTTATTGGCAATTATTATGGATTGTGAAGAAGAATCTAATAATTTTAATCACATGACATATATCACCCAAAGTAATATCTTTTGCTGCAAGATTGGTAAACATATTATCTTAAAATTAGTTTTTATTATTCATCAAAAGAAATCTATTTAAAGATTAATGAATTTGTTATTGCCTGTCATTTCGGTTTTTTAATAATATTTCATTGTTGTATTTTTAATGTTAAGTCTTTTTTTATCAGATTATATAGAAATTTATTTGTCTTGTTTATCAAATTTACAATAATTAATAAAATGAAAACTCATTAAAAGATATTTAAAAAATATCTCTCTTTTATAGCACTGATTTCTCTCATTGTTAGATAACAAACTTTACATCCATTAAAATAAGAGTCCTTTAACAATGATTAACATTTATATTCACATTGTTTCATAAACAAAAAAAAAGTGATTAGCAGATGTATATTTATATTTATTTAACATAAATAAAATATGTATATATAACTGCCATTTAAAAGAAACCTAGATCTATATCATCATAATGTTATTCAGAAGAAGTGGACACAATATTTTTTTAACATTCATGCTTTTGACCCCATTGCATTTCATAATGGACATTATTTTAAAAGTTCACATTTGATTGTAGTATTTAAATATGTATTTTATAATATAATTAAATAAATTCACGTGATATAGTGGAAATATAAATTTACAAATGAAACAGCACCCTAAAAATCATATTTCAGATTGAAAATATAGGAAAAATAAATAAATGCACAACTAAAACATTTAACTTTTTTTCTTTTGTACTGGATACTGCATCAATGGCAGTAAAAGTAACTGAACTAAATCTTTGTTTATTAATCTTCATTTGTTAAACATTAACAAATTAATGTTAACTCATCACAAATCTATGAAATTTTGTTCTAAAATTTAAAATTGCATTTGTAATTATTAAAATGTCACAAAATACTGTATTACTATATTTAGCAAACCATTACCAATCCTAATTTTTTTTTATTATTATAATTAATTTTTAATATTAATTGTACAAATAATTTGTACAAATAATTGTAAATATTTAAATAACCTATAGAATATATATTATGTATTTTTTTTTTGCTCATCATGAATGACAATAGTAAAAAAATGTTTACATTTTGTGTCAAAACTGCTGTTGAAAACTGAGATTTGAGAAATTTCAAAGCAGTGGCTTACATAATGAAATTCAGATAATTTGTAATGCCTTTTGGTTGTAGTCTACTGAACTCTTCAAAGTTTTTTTAGCTAATAAATTAGAGGATGTTAGTCCCAATTTGTCATTAGAAGGAATGTAATAGCAGCAAAATAATGTTACAGATAGCTTCAAGAGAAAAAGCAAACCTGAAGAAGCATGTTGTATGTTTTAATGAGTTATTTCACATAAATTCACTCTTGTTTATTCCATTAATGTATCTTTTTTTTTTTTTTCATTTTTTGGAGAATAAATAAAATATATATTTCTTTTTATATATGTGGACAGCAATTTTTATCTAGATCCTAAATACAGGACAATCTGGCATTTTTGGTAATGTACCAGTTAATTATATCTTATATTTATATGCTAAAATATGATTGACATTCCATAATATCAGCATAAAATGTATTCTCAGCTCGTTAAAACTGTAAAATTATTGTAGGTAAGTAGATTTTTCGTTATTTATAACCCATATATAAGAGTTTACATTTTGTATTCAAATGTATTATTTTTCTTCTTAAGGGAAATAAATCTAAACACCAGTACAAAAAAGAATAGTGTAAGGATTTTGCTAGGTTTTTTTTTTTTTTTTTCACGATACACTCAATTCAATTAGCAATTTTATTTATATTTTTAACTTTTGTTTGATTTATTTTACTTTAGGTAATTAATTACAATCATTAAAGTTTAACTTAAAACAAAATAATATTTTGCATTCCTTCAGAACTTTCACTAAATAATGCTGCCCTCTCTTGTTATAAAGAAAAAGTATATTTTTCGATCTTTTAGTTTATTTTAAAGTAATATAGTTTTCTATTTAATTTAGTAATTGCAAATATTTTTACGCTTGTGTACATTTATGAAATAATATTTTAATTGAAATATCTCATAAAATCATAAATTGATTTTAATTTACAATTTACAATAATTTATATATTTATAAATATAAATTATTTATAAATATTTGAACGTGTAATTTTATTCAGAGAAATATATATATATATATATATATATATATATATATATATATATATATATATATAACCAACTTTGTTATTTCAAGTTTAGCGTATGTTTTTATAATTACATGGGTGTGTAATAAAATTTAAATGCTTTAATTATACTGCATTATTTTTGCAATATTTATGAATGCTACTTACATGTAACAACAATTTGAAAATCTTCGTTATTTAAACATTTTAATATATTTTCAATACCTTTCAAAATACACATTCAAATTGCATTTTCAATAGGTCTCCTCTTCTAAATGCATTTTGTAAATATCATTTTAAGAAAGTGTTCTCTGACACTAATGTTTTTTTTAATTAATAAGTATTGTTGACATATTTACTTGATTCAAAAAATATTATTAAGAACGCATAAATTATATAAATTATCCATGATCCTTCAAATACCGAATATTTGATGAAGAAACCACCAATCTTCACTGATTATTATACTGTCATAATCAATGTCACTAAAAGCTTGCATAGCAATTCAATATTTATTTAAACACCACTACAATGTTCACTTTGAGTTAGTATGGATAGTTGACGTATGAAAGTCTGAGTTCAACCCCTATATATTACATATACAAGTGCAGGTATGAAAAAGCCTGTACTGTAGAAAAAAAAAATCACATTTCTAAATATGTATAGATAGAATTATCTATTTTTAGACATGAAGTATGATATGTTATTTTGTTAATAAATTGTTATAATTCATTAGTATCACCTTTTTAAATAAATACTTTCTATAAATAAACAATGACAATGTGTAAGTAAATGCTACATCAATGTATATTTAAATTTATGTATTTTATCCTTAGTTATATAAAATAGTATATCTGATCTTCTTTTGTAGGAGTTCATCATAATCAACTGATAAATGAAGTGACTACCATTGGTAAAACTTAGATCAACTTATCACTATACATCTAACTTGAAAGACTCAAGTATTGATCAAAAACCTGATGCTTTATCAAAACGCAGTGCTATCACATGGATAATAAACACTTTCTATGAAATAAAATTTGTAAATTAAAATATATTTTTTTCCAGTACTTTCAGAAGTAAAATTTGAAAATATGGTTTTCATTAACAGGTTTCATAAAAACATTATATATTTTATTCATTTATTTCTATAGAATGAATCTGAAAATTAAAAAATATGCTGAAATAAAACAAATTAATGTTTAAAAAATATTTTTTTTTGGAATTTGAAATATTTTTTTTTTCCTTTCAAAAGTTTTTATAATATTATTTGAATAATCCTGGAAAATTTCTAGTAGAGTTACGAAATATCTGCGAAAAATATTTTTTAAAAATATCTAAGTGTTTTTATCATATTTAAAATAATCCCATCACCACTATACACACCTGGAAACATTGCTTTCTCAGGCTGACTCTGATATCATATAATTAATTCTACCTATACTTTATCTATTTTCTTGTTAAAAATTTTAACTATTGCTATATTATGATTCTCTGGAAAGCTTCACCTCCCAACTCCATTTTGCATAGCAAGGAGAAAAGGGAGTATGGCTTGTTTCTATTATCTTTTCTTAAATATAATGGTTGTAAAAAGTTCTGTAATTCTTGGACTTGTTTATAAACATTCAGATAACTTTATCCAGCATGTCAATAATTCATTAAAAATAGTTTATGTTTGATGAAAAAACCCTTCAGAATCTCTCATGCATAAACATTATCACATTTTCTATTAACCAAGTTATATTTCTTCAATAATAAGATATTTATATTTAATATTAGATGAGCCTGTTATTCTATTATTAATAATTATCATTTGTATATATATATATATATATATATATATATATATATATATATATATATATATATATATATATATATATATATATATATATATATATATATATATTGAAACAGATATACTGTTCCTCGTATATATATTCAAAAGATCCCCCCCCCCATTTAAAAATGACTAGCGTGATTTGATCAAATTGGGAATAAAATAAAGCAAAAAGTTTATAGTTTCAAAATTAAGAGGTATATAAAAGCTGTGATTTGTAAAAATATTTATATTTTTTAATTTTTTGATTGATGGTTTTGAATAAAGTGTTATATCATTTTGCTTTCTTATCTCTCACACTAAAAAAATAGATTATCCAATCATTAAGAAGAAAAGAAAAAAGCATTTGGGCTAAAATGAGGCAGTATGCAAATCAGACATGGCAGAAAAGAAAGCTGTTCTATCAATTCAGAGAGAGGTAGATCAGATTGGATTTTTTTTTAAGTGTATTACTCAATTCTGACTTTTGTCTCCTTAAAATATAGCTTTTACAAACACTTAAAAATGGAAAAAGAAAGTGTTATTAAGGGAATTGTAATGATAAAAGAGTAAACTAACAGCTTCTTGACTCTCCATACCAAGCCATGATTTTCCAAGATAATGTTATTTAGATGAAATAACCCACCCTTTTTTTGAATAAATGAGACCAGTCAACTGGAAGGTAATTATTTTATAAAAATATTTGAAAGTCTTTATTATAAATTATAAATTGAAATTATGAAGTAACTGCATAAAAATATGTTTGTTACTGGAAATTTATAAATGAGAATTATGAATAATGTTGCTGCATGAAAATAGAAAATTATAAATAAAACTTATGCACATAGATGCACATTTACATGGACTGGATTATGAATAATCCACAAACTCAGAATTGTTCACATTATTTGTTTTGATAATTATAAATAAAATAATGAAAGACTATATGGATTATAAATGCTTGCCTGCAGATCGGTATTATGTAAAAAAAGTAATGAAACTTATGCACATAGATGCACATTTACACTGACTAGACTATGGATAGTCCACAAACCAAGGATTGTTTACATAATGTACTATAAAAATTACAAATGCTTACATGAATCTCGTTTGTATACAAAGAAAATAATGAAACTTATGAGCACCAATGCACATTGTTACTTGACTGAATTATAGAAACCTTACAGATCTGGAATAGCCCATCTTACCTATTTACCTACCTAAAAGGGATGTACAGATATGAAATAAAGAGTGAAAAATATTCATGCAGTACTGGTAGACATCTACTAGTTAAAAGACCCTTTGAATCCTTTACCTAAGATACATCAAAATGAGCCTTCATTTGAAATGAAGGATGAACTTTATTAAAATGAATTGCAAATGAACTATTGATCAACAAACTGCTTCTAACTTTTTCATAAATGAAATTAAAATGAGTCATCACATGGATAGGAATGAACTTTATTAGAACTTGCAAATTAATTGTTATTTAATAAAATTATTGTTACTAAAAATTAAATTTCGTTATCCAGTTGTCCAATTCTGTTTTGTTTTATTGCATCACTCGTCAGTTATAGCATTTGTTCATGAGAATCTCATGCCTTCTGAGCTACGTCTGGTATAACTAGACCTAGGCAAGTCAGGTTGTAGTGAGACAGAATTCTAATGGCACTGTTTGAAAAACCAAACTTAGAAATGTTTAGATGCTTCCAGTCTCTATGGTATTACATCCTCTGATGAGCAGGAAATATTGTTGTAGGGGGCGTTATCATCTGCATTGGGGAATGCCAATCGATAGTCTCTTCCTGCAGCATGCTCATCAGAAAATTGTCACAACCGATGTAATAAAAGGGTTGTATGGGGGTCCGGTTACAATATATATATATATATATAGTTTGATATTTAAAATTTTCATATTTATATTTTTTATTCATGTAACTGTTCCATTTTATTAGGACAATCAAACTAGCTCATCTTTAAAAAACATGGCTGATATAACTGTTTCATTATATTAGCACCAACTTGTTAAAAAGTGTTTGTTTTAAACATCTATTAGTAATTTTTAATGCAAAATCTCTTACATCTGCTTGTGTTCATTATTAAAATAATTGCACTTCTTTATAATTTATTTTTTAATGCGTATTAATAACTAAGTTTTGTATATGTATATTATACTTTATTATAGAGTTCAACAATTAGAAATTCTTCTAGGATTTTCCACAAGATGTATTTTTTACATATATTGTTAATAGTTTAATCATGGATGGCTTTTATTACAATCAAGAGAATTGCATTAAATAATGTCATCATCATGGAATTTATTAAGAGTTAAATATTTGGGTGTTTAATAATATCTTTTAAAAATTATGTTTTTACTTATGTTTCTTTGGATTTGGATCATAGTATAAAGAATCAATTGTGAGTTTTCAGCTAGAGAATAAACTTGAGTCCACAACCCAAGAAAATTGTGTAGTAAAATGTATAAAATGATAGTATAGCATAAATAAAATACAATATTGTTATTAAAAGTAGAAAAGGCTATTTAGTACAATGTAATAAAAAATGAAAGAAAAATAATATTGTTAAAACTATTTTGCACAAGACAACAGCAAAATCAATATTATGAATCTAATTCTGGTATATGTCACTTTGCAACTATTCTAAATTAAATAAAACAAATGAGTGTTGTAAAATACCATTGATGTATATATATATATATATATATATATATATATATATATATATATATATATATATATATATATATATATATATATATATATATATATATATATATATATATATATATATATATATATATTGCAATATGGGCTCTTAACATGTTTTACAGAATATCCAAACCCTAGACCAGTTTCTGCTATTGACATCATCAGTACCCTAGACTGGTTTCTGGTATTGATATCATCAGTGATGTGCTAGGATATTCACACATTAGGTTAAACATATGAGGACAAGCCTAGCACTTTATCTAATGTATAACAATTAAGTAGAAAATCAAATATTCAGACATCCATATGTCTCCAATCCAGCTATCTAACTTTAATAGTCATACAGGATTGAACTAAGTTCAGATACACCAATATATTAATAACCTTAGCAATATAAAATCATCAAAGCCTTAATAGAAAAAAATAATAATACAAAGAAATCAAGTCAGATGTCACATCACCTAATTTAATAAACTTCTATTTACAAATGTTATATATAGAGCTCGCAAAATAATTCTCTTAACAAGCTTTGCAGAATATCCCCAACACCAGATGGATTTTTGCTACTGGCATCAAATTTTCTACTTAATAGTTATATATTAGATAAAGTTTCTGAGTTTGTACTGGTATTTTTAATAAGATGTCAGTAGCAGAAACTGGTCTGGGGTTGGGGATATTATTTAAAGCTTGTTAAGAGCTCATTTTGTGAGCTCTACATATAACATTTGTAAATGCATGCTTATTAAATTAAGTCATGTGACATCTGACTTGAATTTTTTTGTAATATCATTGATAAACACAATTTCTATCCATGCAGAATTACTGTGATAGAGTAAATAATTAAAATAAATTATTAATATTACTTATTTTTAAATAAATTATTAATATTAATATATTACTTTTTATATAAATAAGCATATTAAATTAAAAGTGATTGGGGAAATTAAATATTTTCATTTACATATAAATTTTATTAATTATAGTAACAAATAATATTGGCCTGTTTGGTTTTGTACATATATATATATATATATATATATATATATATATATATATATATATATATAATTTACAAACCATCATACAATTACAAATATCCAGTAACGCCCTCTGTTTAAAGATCTATATCTCAATAATAGCAAACCTTAAAATGATACCTTTATCATTTTAAGGTTTGCTATTATTGAGATATAGATCTTTAAACAGAGGGCGTTACTGGATATTTGTAATTGTATGATGGTTTGTATATTTTCTATAATTATTTCAGTTAGTGTTAACAGTAACTTTCTTTATATATATATATATATATATATATATATATATATATATATATATATATATATATATATATATATATATATATATATATATATATATATAGTATAATTTAAGGCTCATGCAAGTGCTATCACAAGTTGAAGTAAATAATTATTTATCTTATATTTAAATAAAAAAAAAATTTTTATGCCATTGTGTTTCTAACCAAGAGGTGATTTGGGAATCTAATGTTTTATATGTAAGTTTTAATAATTATCATATCAAAATTGTGTCAATGTTTTTGGTTTAATGTAATGACAATTGTATATATGGAATATATTTTGAGCTTGAGTCTTAAAATTCGAGACTTAGCCAATTGTCACAACAAGTCTAAGTAAAAAAAGTATTTATCTCATATTTAAATGAAAAATGTCTGTACTCAGAACATTTTTCTAACAATGATGTGATTCAAAAATGTAAACATTTTATTTACATGTTAGTTTTATTAATTATCTTGGCATATTAATGCACCTTTTATAAGTGATGCTTGTGCCCCACATAATCAGCCCACCTGTATGTGACAGCCTTGTCAAAAATGTTCACTTTATTAAGCCTAAGTCTTTTTTTCTCTTTCTAAGTCATGAAGCATTAAATAAAAAAAACTATTTGTTTAATCTAGAAATCTGTTTTATTAACTCATTAATAGTTCAAATTAATAATTTGTCATATTATTAAAGTAAACTTTTTTTTTTTCAAAAATGAATTTCTATTTATAATTGATAAAAATAGTCTATAGCAGACAACATAAAATGTACTTTTCTCATCCTATTACAAAATGCAACCTATGCCTTTGATTTCTCTCTCAATTTACTTCTATGTAAAAGTAAATAATTTTTAGTAAAATCTTAATTATTCTTCTAAAATAATTACATTTTCACACATATTTTTAAAAATAATAATAAATATGTAAAAAATATTTTAAAACATATATTTTCATTTTGAAAATTAAAACAAAAAACTTACAACTGTCAAAATTATTGACAAGTGCTCCCTTGTGTAGAGAATGAGAAAAGACAGTCACTGTTTTGGAAGGCAGCACTTATCTCATTGTTATAATCTTATATTTAAGTCATATTGATTTATTAATTGAAAAATAACTGTAAAGATAGCAACATCACATGGTATATTTTTCTTGATGAAATTACCATAAAATCAGCAATATCACATAAAAATTAAACATTTGAGAGCGATTTGAAGCCACATATGAAAATATTTGGGGAACACAGTCAACAAGCTAATAAATGAATAAAAGTAACCAAAATTAAAACGTAATTATTAATAAAAAACATGCTGGCAGTTAACTATTTTTTTAGAAAAGTAAGATCATTCCCTGTTATAGAATAGTTCAAAATAGTGTATGATTGAATCATATATACAATTTTGTGCAAAAATAATTCCTTTGTATAGAACATTTCAAAATGATATATGACTGATTCATATATATATATATATATATATATATATATATATATATATATATATATATATATATATATATATATATATATATATATATATATATTGAAGCAGTCGGATCTGAGTTCGATCCTAGCTTCATGTTATTTACCCTAATACTAACCTTAAATTTCCGATGCAATGGGGCTTTATACGTTCAATCCACGCTAATTTCCATAATAAATAATTTATTTCAAATGCATATTAAAATTAATTAGTTTAGCTTAAAATTGATCAATTCTCTAAATAAATTCATGAGAAAATATTCATGAATTTATATATATTAAATTGCGTGATTGTGCGTATATACTTGTAAATATTAAAAATATATAATTGTTCGAAAGTTTCATTGCGTCGGGAATACTTGTTTTTTTTTAATTTTAAATAATTTGTTAAAGTGTTGTTGATTAAAAACTACATTCTTTCGATAAGCTCTCAAATTCTCAAAAACAACAGTAAAGTTTTATTAATTGGAAAAAGATAAGAATTCAATTTCTAATTAAAATCATTTCAGATTTTAAGAATTCATTTTCTAATTAGGAAAGGAATTCAAAAATTAGTTTGAAAGCCTTATCGAGGGAATGTATTTGAAAACAACTAATTGATAAGAAAATGAGCGCTAGCCTTAAGGCATCTGGACAATATATATAGCCCTGAAAAGTCAGGAGAAAGGACGAGATTTGTTATAGAGTAGTGCAGTGAACTCTGTGCGTATAAAAAATTAAATAAATCATGATAGAGGGCTAGAACATCAGGAATCTGGCTACGGTTCCTAAAGTCCCGAGAAATCTTCACTGGAGCTGTTGAACCTTTTCCGGATCGATCATTCTGCTAAAATTATGGAGGCTACTAAAATGCTGTTCCAATAATCAATCAATGGTGCCTACGTTTTTAACAACAACTGGAGGTGTAACTTAAGGACCAGCACGGAAGGGGTAATATATGTTTCTATAATGGATGTTAAACTTTCTGGCCAGTTCAAACTTTATTTTACACTCCTCCTTATTAAGAGCTCTTTTATTCTTTAATGTAAAATCTTTGTAACACCTTTTATTTATAAAATGCTACTGTAAATCTATAGCATAATTCTTTAAATCTCTAGTCTTTAAACTTTTTCTTTTCTTACCTGGCGGTTCATTTAATATATATATTAGTGTGCTTTATTAATGTCATATTTAAAAATTATATGCCAGTAATCTTTCGACTCGATGAGCTCCTTGATTCCATTTGCCTCACGCAAATAATATAACATTAATTTCAAATAGTGATTCTCACCCATTAGAGCTAAATTTATAAGTTCTATTAATCATCGAGTCAAAGGAAAATATTACATGTTTACTATTTTTACATTTAGCTAATAATAAATTATTAGCTCAATTTTTCACCTATGTCCCCAGCTCCTATCTAAGTTATAAGTATTTATATATATTCACATAATGTTAAATGATTTTCTTGTTCCACTAATATTTATTTTTGCAAATATAATCTTAAATGTCTTTATTGCAAAAAGGGTCGATAAAGGGTTAAATGTATTTTAATTCCACTTTTGGTATTTTATATTAATATTCAGGAAGGGCACGATATTAGGGCATAATTAAAATAGTTTAAATGTTTTAAAATAGTTCGATAAAAGTTCGTTTGACTTTAATTAATTGGTCAAGTCATCACGTAGAGCATTCTACATGGGTTTTATTTTTCAACGATGACTATCAAGTCATCATCATCAAACGTTGCTGACGTAGGGCCATCTTCCGCTCCGTTAGGCTGGTCGGTGATCATATTCTCTTATTTAAATTTCTCAAGGAAGAAAGTACTTCCTTTCGTATTCATTAGTCAAAGGGCGTAAGACTTGTTGATGCAAGCCGTCATAGGGCTTCGATCATCGACTAGCGATCATCTTTCAATTTTACTCTCTGCCTTGTAATTCGTCAGTACCATTGCATCTTTGTTCCGGTAAAACCTGCTCCGTGCTCGTAATTCGTGAAGTGATTTAAATTAAAGTCGAACCAATTCTCAAATATATTTAGTTTAAATCAGTTTTCAAATCAAGATTAAAGTTATGCCTTAAAATACGTTTTGCTCTTCATGAATAGATTTCCGAATGTGAAAATAAATATCACATTCCACCGTAATAAAATTAGAACAATCATTTCCGTTCTTAATGAATACCTTTATCTGCCTTTATATTTCTCGTTGGGGGCATAGACATAGAATCTCATGTTGTGTAATACTTGTTGGCATATGATAAGGACCGCCACTCTTATTATATTTATAAATTCTTTTAAAGACTAGAGGTAACTAATGCAATCTATATTTTATTGAACAAAACAAATTATTATTATTATTAAATATTTCTAACATACTTGGTTTCTTAGTTCATCATTCTTTTTATAATTATTTAAATGTTCATACCCGCTATCTGTGTTGGCAACCCGAACATACATATGATTTGATTTAAAAAGTATTCAAAGTAATTAATTATTAGATATTCGTGTCAGTGCAAGGGTCTCTAGTCCTCACCAACCATTGAACTAGTTCTTGGTGCATAGCACTGTGCCGTCAATTTCTGCTATCTGAGCTGTTGAGTTGGGTTTGAATTCAGTTTTGTTGAGCTGAGTTTGAATCCGATTTGATGAGCGGTGGTGGTGGGTTTCGACCGGTACATGGTTATGTTTTTGGCTACCCAATCGTTGTGGCTCGACTTAATAAACCCCACACATGCCCTGGAGATTAGAATTGTGATTTTAGTTACTCAGTTAATTGAAATCCCAATAAAGGAAATGTTTCTGTAGAGTGATATTTTTTTTTAAAAAAAAAGTGTTATATATATACTGAAATGATTTAATAAATTAAAATATCATTTTCTAATTCTTTCTTATAAAAATGTTTTCAATATTATTTTTTTTTAAATGTTCGTTCAGTAAAAGATTCGTTAGTTAAAATAATTATTCATATGTATATATATTAATTATACGTGTACTATATCAGTATATATGTATTATACGTTTGTGTTATACGCGTTCGTGACAATAGGAAAATTATCGTTAGCGAAGTAGCAAGAGCAGATCAAAGCATAGGGGTAAAATAAATGAAATATTTTGTCTGTGTCAAAATTAATTTTGTTCATCTCAGCTGTTATAATATAAAATATCTAATATGATATCATATAAAAGTCTTAATTTCAAAGTATTGCTTGCTAGCATATATATTAAATGTTCGCTCCGTATTTTTAGTAGTCTCAAAGCAAGGCGAAGACCTTCAAACTGGGAATTATCTGTCAAGCGGTCCGATGCAGTGTGACATTACGCTTTAATGACAATAATTTCTAGAGTAACCTCAAAGCAGGTGAAGACCCTTTGTGTACACCAAGCAGCCAGATGCAGTTGGCAAAATGCTTAAATGGTTTGCACGCTTTCATGCTAGCAAGATTTAGAATAATATCTCCAATAAAAGTTCTTGTAATATTAATTTTGACATTTTTTTTTGGTGTTAAAACCTCATGCTTAGTAAAAATGAAGTAGTGAACTCCTATATTTAAACTCAGGTCATGAACGCGTTAACTGTTATTAAATAATATTACTCATCATCAATTCAATTGTTTTATTAAAGGTTAAGTCTATCATATGTGGTTTGGGGGTCAATGAGTTATATCACATGCCCTATTGATCTAATTTTGCTCACTGGCGCCCATATAAATAAATTTGTCAGCAAATTTGATTGTCAGCACAGTAGTGGGTCAATCGCCATAAAAAAAAAACCAAGTGTGTTCAATACAGAATGAGTTGTTGTATCTGCTAATACATAAGATTGTATATCACTATATAGTTTTTTTTTCAGACATGGGAGAACAGAACAGTTGAACGAAGGGAAAGTGAATAATGTTTTTTTTTTTTATATTTTGAATACATGTCTCACTCAAACAGTTAAAATAAAGAGCTAACCAAGAAAACGTAGGTAAACTAAAAAAAAAAAAAGGCAGATTACATAGATTGGGGAAATAATATGAAGCAGCTAGTGAAGATTAGGACAATGGACCTGTAGTCAGAGACCTAGTTAAAATTACTGAAGAAAAAAAATATTTTTAAGCATACAGAGAGTACTATAAGTTAATCCACGTTGTTCATTATATTGATTGTTTATTACATTATTTTCTTATTTTCAAAAATGGGAAAAGACACTTTCCAAACGATCCTCAGAGAAATGAGAGAAGACCGAAAGGTACTGATGATGATGATGGAAAGGCTTGTAAGGCTTGATGAAGCACGAGGCATCCAAGCCAACTCAAACCTAGAGAATGTAAAGCTTCAGCAAGAAATAAATCCCTCTGAAGTCCCAAAAATAGATGATGAAGATGATCAGGCCACACCAAAGGAAGTTGTAGATAGCAAGGAAGACGACAGTGGTGAGGATGAGTCCAATTACGCAACAGGGGAAGAAGCCGATATAGATATAGAGAAAGAAAAAGATGTTCAGACCACTAGTCCAATGAAATTAAAAGTGGAAATGGGACAGATGATGAGTCCTCAACTTAGTATAAAGAAGTTACAGACGCCAATGCCTGGAACCTTGATACAGATTCAAACTTTCAAAGAAGACCCAGGAGAGAAACCCATCGTTCATAGAGATAATGTTAAAGAATTGTTTTTTGTGCATTCGGTCGCAGAAAAGGCCACAGAATTAATGACAGCAATAGATTACAGAAACTTGACACTGACGAGAAAGGACCAAGACTATGACCATTATCAAAAGTTAAAACCATATGTGCCACCTGATCCAGGGAAACAATAAGACAAACTGTAGAGACAGAAATATGTACAGAAGACCAACTGATATGACCATAGGGAAAAACGAGACTTGATAAACGGACCGATTTTTTTTAACTTATTATAAGCGGAATATTAAAAAAAAATTGATCGTAGTGAGACATGTATAATTTTTATAGTTTGGGCAGGTTATATTATTCAAACTCAGGCTGTTCTCCCAGAGTCTATACACTTATGCAACTGTATCCTGCATAAGTAAAGTCATTTTTTTTTCATCGTTTTTTTTTGAAGTGAAAAGAAATGAAGCAGTCGGATCTGAGTTCGATCCTAGCTTCATGTTATTTACCCTAATACTAACCTTAAATTTCCGATGCAATGGGGCTTTATACGTTCAATCCACGCTAATTTCCATAATAAATAATTTATTTCAAATGCGTATTAAAATTAATTAGTTTAGCTTAAAATTGATTAATTCTCTAAATAAATTCATGAGAAAATATTCATGAATTTATATATATTAAATTGCGTGGATTGTGCGTATATACTTGTAAATATTAAAAATATATAATTGTTCGAAAGTTTCATTGCGTCGGGAATACTTGTTTTTTTTTAATTTTAAATAATTTGTTAAAGTGTTGTTGATTAAAAACTACATTCTTTCGATAAGCTCTCAAATTCTCAAAAACAACAGTAAAGTTTTATTAATTGGAAAAAGATAAGAATTCAATTTCTAATTAAAATCATTTCAGATTTTAAGAATTCATTTTCTAATTAGGAAAGGAATTCAAAAATTAGTTTGAAAGCCTTATCGAGGGAATGTATTTGAAAACAACTAATTGATAAGAAAATGAGTGCTAGCCTTAAGGCATCTGGACAATATATATAGCCCTGAAAAGTCAGGAGAAAGGACGAGCTTTGTTGTAGAGTAGTGCAGTGAACTCTGTGCGTATAAAAAATTAAATACATCATGATAGAGGGCTAGAACATCAGGAATCTGGCTACGGTTCCTAAAGTCCCGAGAAATCTTCACTGGAGCTGTTGAACCTTTTCCGGATCGATCATTCTTCTAAAATTATGGAGGCTACTAAAATGCTGTTCCAATAATCAATCAATGGTGCCTACGTTTTTAACAACAACTGGAGGTGTAACTTAAGGACCAGCACGGAAGGGGTAATATATGTTTCTATAATGGATGTTAAACTTTCTGGCCAGTTCGAACTTTATTTTACACTCCTCCTTATTAAGAGCTCTTTTATTCTTTAATGTAAAATCTTTGTAACACCTTTTATTTATAAAATGCTACTGTAAATCTATAGCATAATTCTTTAAATCTCTAGTCTTTAAACTTTTTCTTTTCTTACCTGGCGGTTCGTTTAATATATATATTAGTGTGCTTTATTAATGTCGTATTTAAAAATTATATGCCAGTAATCTTTCGACTCGATGAGCTCCTTGATTCCATTTGCCTCACGCAAATAATATAACATTAATTTCAAATAGTAATTCTCGCCCATTAGAGCTAAATTTATAAGTTCTATTAATCATCGAGTCAAAGGAAAATATTACATGTTTACTATTTTTACATTTAGCTAATAATAAATTATTAGCTCAATTTTTCACCTATGTCCCCAGCTCCTATCTAACTTATAAGTATTTATATATATTCACATAATGTTAAATGATTTTCTTGTTCCACTAATATTTATTTATGCAAATATAATCTTAAATGTCTTTATTGCAAAAAGGGTCGATAAAGGGTGAAATGTATTTTAATTCCACTTTTGGTATTTTATATTAATATTCAGGAAGGGCACGATATTAGGGCATAATTAAAATAGTTTAAATGTTTTAAAATAGTTCGATAAAAGTTCGTTTGACTTTAATTAATTGGTCAAGTCATCACGTAGAGCATTCTACATGGGTTTTATTTTTCAACGATGACTATCAAGTCATCATCATCAAACGTTGCTGACGTAGGGCCATCTTCCGCTCCGTTAGGCTGGTCGGTGATCATATTCTCTTATTGAATAATATATTTATAATATCTAAACTTCCACAAACGTTTTCGTTTGTGGAAGTTTAGATATTATAAATATATTATTCAATGAATTAAATAGTTTAGAAGGTTTAAAATGGAGTAAATCTTTTGAAGGAAAAAAGTCAATTCAGTATTTAGATATTAAAGTTACATGTAATAAAAATAAATTAGATTATTGTATGGTAATAAAAGATATTGAAAAAAGAGGATATATTCCTTGGTATTCAAATGTGCCAATTGCACATAAATTATCCAGTTTAAAATCATTTTTATTTAGGAATAATAAATTATGTAAATATAGTTCTGATAAAATAAGTAACATAAATGTATTTATTATGGATTTGTTAAATGTTGGATATGATCATAAATTAATTTATAATATTGTTACTAAGTTTAATAATAATAGAAATATTTTAGATGCTATAGATATTGATAAAATAAAATATACTTGGATATCAATACCATTTATTTGTAATTGAACAGGTTAAATTTATAAAACAGATATATAAAAATATATGTCGAGTTGCATTTATACTACTCCTAATTTAAATAGATTAATAAATAATTCAAAAAATAGGTGTGGTATTTTAAATCAAAGTTGTGCAATATATAAATGGCTATGTTTTTGTGGAAAGGCTTATATTGGGGAATCTCGATGTAAACATTGGAGAAGAGATCAAGGGAGCATTTGTTATTATATAAACGAAGTGCAAAAATCAAGACAAGAGAATGTTAGAAATGATGATGTATCACCATCAGTATTTTTTGATCATAATGTAACATGTAATTATGGTTTTGATTTTGATTTTAATAAAGTTAAAATTCTGTGTATTGAAAGAAATAATAATAAACGCAAAATTAAAGAAGCTATGTTAATAAAAAGTGAAAAGCAACAGTTGATAAATAGACAGACAGCCAATATAAAAATTCAATGAATTGTGGGAAAATTGATGTATGACGTATTGCTTTTGTTTACATTTGTAATGGTTTTTCTAATACAATTTGAGTCTAGTTGACAACGACTCACATAGATAGTTGAAAGTACTTCTATTAAATTGGTATATATTTGTTTAAAATATTGTTACTGTATTAATTATTGTATTGTTTTGAATAATTATATATATTTTATTATAATTGGAATACAGACATTTATTAATAATTTACATATATATATATATATATATATATATATATATATAATATATATATATATATATATATATATATATATATATATATATATATATATAAATTATATATATATATATATAAGAGGAGAGGCTAATGTCTAGTGTTTGAATATAATATTAACAAATGATAATTGGTGCTACATAATGTTTGATCTTATGTTTAACTTTTAGTGCTTTAATATAAATGTAAGAGAGTTATGATTAATTTTAGCTTAAAATTCTTTATAGGCTATTATTTTTAAGATATGAATGAGGTACATCTTGCAAATAGGGGGTTTATACCTGAGTTATTACATAAAATGAAGATAATGATTTTATTTTCGGATGCACCAAAGAGGTGTCTATCAACATTCAGCTTAATGTTATAAATTGTAAATGGAAATTAATCAGGAAGAGGTAAGTTGTCATATTTGACAGTGTACAGTATAAAAGTTTCATTTATTCTATTTCATTACAGAGTTTGATAATACCAGGGGAAAATTAAGTGTGAGATCAGAAAACAAATTAATGATTTCATAATTACAGTATTGATATCTTATTGGTGCAATGTAAAAAGAGAGATCAACTGGTGAATATCACAAAACATAAACACAGATAAATATGTAATAATTCATAATATTATAATAAGAATATTTTAGTTAAGAAATGAAACAATAATTCATATTTTAATTTTTTAAATTTTGAAGTAAAATATGAGGGGTAATACATATAAGTAAAATTTATTAAAAAATGATTGATTATTTAACAATTTACGTATAGTTTTGTATGTAAGAAATCAATTTTACTCTAACAGTAATACCATATCCTATGTGAAGGGAGCAATAAATTTTAAGTACCTGTGTTTGTAATTTGGGGAAATATAAATGTTTAAGTGTTTACATTTATTATTGTATTATATTGTTATAAATTTGTTTTATATTGTTTATATTAATTCACTTATTAGTTAAAATTAATTATTGAAAATTTGTCAATAAGATGTTATTAAAGTTTCTGTTAAAAAGATAAACTAAGTAGCTAGTGTTGCATTTATTTTGTTGGGATCATCATCACTACACCATTATCAGAAAGTACAAATTGTAATATACACATTAACCAAAACATACAGTTTTGGGATTTGAGAGTAACTCAGTACAGATATTTTATAACAAATATCTGGAAATTATTTCTTAAATGGGATCTTATTTTTTTTCAAACTGCCTTAACCACATAACTCATTGATAAAATATACTGCAAATTTATAAAAGTATGTTCATTCATAAGAAATCAGCATATGAATTAGGTATTATTTAATGTTGTAAATTATGATTTCAATTTAGATGAACAACAGTTATTTATTATTAAGTATTAGAGAACATGAACATAAAATAGTAGTATAATTTACATTATAGATTAAGGTTAAAAAACTTTTCTTTATTGAAAAAGCTACCTATAGAGTTAAGTAAAATTCCTCTTGATATTTTATAGGTGGAATAAATAGCTAATTAAAAATCTAGGATAATCCTGAGATCTCATTATTATTATTATTATTATTATTATTATTATTATTATTATTATTATTATTATTATTATTATTATTATTATTATTATTATTATTATTATTATTATTATTATTATTATTATTATTATTATTATTATTATTATTATTATTATTATTATCTATTATTATTATTATTATTATTATTATTATTATTATTATTATTATTATTATTATTATTATTATTATTATTATTATTATTATTATTATTATTATTATGTTTTTTACTTCAAAGTGATATAGATAATTTCTTGAATTGGTGTGAATGTAATTATATAGATATAAATATGGATAAGTGCTCCATTGTCTCTTACTCTAGAAAATCTGAAATTTTAAAGGTTTTCCTAATATATTGGTGATTCTAAAATTATAATAAATGATCATCAAAAGATCTAGGAATCAATATTTTCCAATAATGGGTCTTTTTCATAATCACATTAATTTTATAGTGAATAAATCTCTTAAAATTATAGGAGCTATTTACAGATATGGAAAAGCATTTAATAAATTTACAAAGATTAAACTTTTTATATCCTTAGTTCTTCCCATCTTGGAGTATGGTTCAATTATATGGAGTCCTCATAACAGTACAGATACTCATAAGAATTCAGTCTGTTTTTGACAAATTTGCAAAATTGAATAATTTAGGTAATGAACACTATATTGATTTACTGCTGAGACGAAAAACAAGAGATCTCAAGCTTTTTTCATAAATTTATTTCCCAGAATATTTCTGGTATCTAATTTGCTTTCTAATTTAGGGTATTAAGAAACAGAATTATAATACTCGTACTCACATATATTTTTGAACTGAAAATTTGCAAATCTGATGTATTAAGATTTTCCCCTTTATTTCGTTTGCCTAGAACTTATAACAAAGATTTTGGTAATGATGATGTTTTTAATCTCAGTTTTAAACAATTCACTAAAGTCCTCATAAAAAGATATTATCCTTAATTTCATTTGATATACTGCCCCTTTAATTATTTGTGCATTTTATTGTTTTTCTATTTTATTGGTATTATTATTTTTTATTTTATTTTGTTTTGTATTTTTAATGCTTATTTAGATTTGTATATGATAACGTAAATTATTAGAATCTATAATTCGCTAAATGTCTGTTGATATGTACATTAAATAAAGCATTGAATTGAATTGAATTGAATTATTATTATTATTATTATTATTATTATTATTATTATTATTATTATTATTATTATTATTATTATTATTATTATTATTATTATTATTATTATTATTATTATTATTATTATTATTATTATTATTATTATTATTATTGTTACAATGTTACAAGGCACATTAAGAAATATATTGCTACTTATGTTAAAAATCTGGTTATAAAAGAAAAAAGAACTCACTTATCTTACATAATGAAGTTGAAATCACAATATATTATTACTTTTAATGCTGTTGTTATTATTAGATTGTCGTCATTGGATTTATACATATATTTGTTTTCCATTGATAACTTTTCCATAAAGTACACAATCCAGTTTATGATCTCTTTTTTCACCAAGTTCTGAATTCTTGTTTTACTGATAGAAATCTAATGATTTCTTGGTTAAGAATTCATAAAATATTCATTAATGGAAATGATAGTTTTATACAATCCAATACTTGCATTAAAGTTCTCATAGCGTAATAAGAGGGTAGTTTAGGCGCTAAAGAATACAGGAAGTAAGAAAATTGGAAGATTTTTGGTAAGAAATCACATAATAGTTGATTTAATCGTAACCGTCACTGATATTATCATTTATAACTGAATCAAATTTAAATATTAGCATTACAATATTAATAAAATGGTAATAAAAAAATAACAAAAATAAAAGATAAATATAATAGAAGACAATATATATAAATTATCTCTATGACATTATTGTGAGAGAAAATAAATGTGAAACTCAATAAAAATCTAGTTTATAAATCCGAGTTTTCTTTTTCAAGAAATAATGAAAAGCAATAATAATAAAAGTAGATCATCTAATATATATTCCTCTTAATTTTTTTTATATTAAATTTTTTTCTGAAACTCAAAATTTATTTAATTCCTCCTTTTAATAAAACAAATGTTAGCTTTAAATTTGCTTTTTATAGTCCAGTAGGGAAAAGTTGCGACCATTTTAACCATGCCCCCTCTTTGTCTACCCAAATAAAACTATTTTTGAATTATATATTTTTAAACTGCATATTATTATTGCATTTAATTGCATTTTTGATTACATTCTGATAACGATACTAATCCTTATATATATATATTTGTAAATAAATAACATTCATTAAAGAAAATTATATTTACTAGATGAAGATCGTTTATTTCCTCAGAGAGAACCAATCAAGTTAATTGACTTATTTCATTGTTCTTTTTATTTCAATTATTTTTATCTATAATAAACTTAAGATAAAAAAAGATAAAAATGCTTCAACAAGCATTAAATTTTGTAATGAGTTATATATATATTACAATTCGTATTTGACAACAAACCTTTTATTTGATGAGTATACTGATATTTTTTAAAAAACTTGAGTTCAATTATTGAAGATACTTTAAAAATTCAGTAATTATAGTGTAACTACTTTTCACAAAATATTGAATGCTAAAGTCTAGTTTCAAATGGGTACAGGATTCTTAATAGTGAATTGATCTAAACAAAATGTGTTCATTTGAACATTTTTATATTCATTCATCAGTCATTATGCTATGATGATGATTTAAAAAATATCTTAGTAATGGTTTAATACTAACAATGTTTTTCCTTTCTTTAAGTATCGGTTCTTTTTCTCGCTATTTTTATTTTTGACCACATTACATAGAAAAGATATATTAAATATATATCTACGTTTTTTTTTTTGTTTATTCACCAGAACATGCTAAATGTTAACTATAGAAATACACAAATAATGCTAGACACCCACAAATAAAATCAATTATAAGCCACCTGTTTATAATTGCTTAATACTATTAAGAACAAAAATAAGACAATAATTTTCAGTTGTCATGTAATTAAGAGAAGATTATCAAAAATATTTTAAAAAAACAATCTCATTCAGTATATATATATATGTTCAAAAGATTGTTGAGCTTTACCAAAACCACCTAACAAGTGTAAAATTTGTTTACATAAACAAAAAAGAGTCAGAATTAACTACCCTCTTTCATTTGCTCCACTCCCAGATCAGCTGATTTCAAGCTGGTTTGCTCTCCTCAGTGCAGGATAGAGTATAGAAACTAGATCTAAACACTGACTGTCAAGTGATTGTGCAAAACGTTTCTATCAGATTGCAAGCATGAATTTTTTCAGACTGGTAAAGTCTTCAAACTCAGCCTAGCAAGCCAGATATTTATATGGGTCTGATCTCAGTTCAGTATCACCATATAATCAAAGTCTCTGCAATATATTCATTGCAAGAAAAAAACTTTAAAGGTACATTTATGAAAACAAAAACAGTTACTCACGTAACCTGCTATCACTTGTTTTTTCGTTTATGTAAACAAATTTTACACTTGTTCCGGTGGTTTTGGTAAAGCGCCATCTTTTGAACATAAACAACAAGTGATAGCAGGTTACATGAGTAACTTGTTTTTGTTTTTCATAAATGTACCTTTAAAGTTTTCTATGCAATGATATATATTGCAGAGACTTTGATTATATGGTGATACTGAACTGAGATCAGACCCATATAAATATCTGGCTTGCTAGGCTGAGTTTGAACGACTTTACCGATCTGAAAAATTCACGCTTGCAATCTGATAGAAAACGCTTTGCATAAACACTTGAGAGCCAGTGGTTAGATCTAGTTTTATACTCTATCCCTCACTGAGGAGAGCAAACCAGCTTAAATCAGCTGATCTGGGGTGAGGAAAATGAAAGAGGTAGTTAATTCTGACTCTTTTTTCTGTTTATGTAAACAAATTTTACACTTGTTCGGTGGTTTTGTAAAGCGCCATCTTTTGAACATAAATAACAAGTGATAGCAGGTTATGTGAGTAACTTGTTTTTGTTTTTCATAAATGTACCTTTAAAGTTTTCTTGCAATGATATATATTGCAGAGACTTTGATTATATGGTGATACTGAACTGAGATCAGACCCATATAAATATCTGGCTTGCTAGGGCTGAGTTTGAAGACTCTCACCGGTCTGAAAAATTCCACTTGCAATCTGATAGAAATGTTTTGCATAAACACCTGAGAGTCAGTGTTTAGATCTAGTTTCTATACTATATCCCTCACTGAGGGAGAGCAAACCAGCTTGAAATCAGCTGATCTGGGGGTGAGCAAATGAAAGAGGTAGTTAATTCTGACTCTTTTTTCTGTTTCTATGTAAACAAATTTTACACTTGTTCGGTGGTTTTGGTAAAGCGCCATCTTTTGAACATAAATAATAAGTGATAGCAGGTTACGTGAGTAACTTGTTTTTTGTTTTTCATATATATATATATATATATATATATATATATATATATATACAAATCAATATATATATATATATATATATCAAAATACAGTACAATTTATATAAATTATATTCTTTTAGGAAGTACTTTCGAAAAAACGTAAAATAAAAGAGGCTATGAATTGATTTCAAAGAAATCATCAAATGTTAATGAATCGCCAGTCATCAAATGTTAAGATAACAGAATTGTGGGAATCTGAATTGAACTGTTTGTTGTCGTATAGGCTGCTAGCACGAGAGGTCATTCGCGGCCATCTTGCAAGCAAGTAGTTGGTTGCAGACGTGTTGTGGTTTGCCTCCCGGCCGGTGCTATGACATATGGAAAAAAAATATGGGTATTGTTAAGTGTTGTCTTGTTTTGATTATTCAACATTATATAGTTGATAAAGACTACAAAGTGTATAACGCTAAAGTACTTGTAAAAGAATACTAATTTATATAAATTGTACTGTATTTTGATATATATATATTGATTTGTATATTACATATATTGTGAAACGAATACAGATATCAAACTTTATTTATTATATATATATATATATATATATATATATATATATATATATATATATATATATATATATATATATATATATATATATATATATATATATATATATAATATATATATATATATAATGCTTCCAAATTAATATACAAATATATAGGTAATATCTGAAATTAAACCTTATAAGCAAATGTTAGCTGTATATATATATATATATATATATATATATATATATATATATATATATATATATATATATATATATATATATATATATATATATATATATATATATATATATATATATATATATATATATATATTTATATATATATATATATAACAAACTTAAATTTTTACTTAATCATGTTTTCCTCGTGAATTCACAATCTGTTAAAAAAGCAGCAAAACTCTTTTTAATTCTAGCTGCTAATAATCAATATATGCTGGAGATTGAGCATAAA